>NQII01007160.1:5201-100298 GCA_002778355.1 Clitarchus hookeri | reverse complement strand
ATACTTAATGATGTGACAGGTGGGCCGAAGTATGGAAATGTATATGCTTGAGGGGAATTGGTATTCAGCCTAAGTGAGAGTAAAAAAATCATGGTAATCACTTCTGAGAATTATATCTGCGCCGTCATCCTCTGTATCTGCATTTTTTTTTATCTGGAGAAGAATTTCTTTGGAAACTTTTTAAAGTCCATTCAAGNACCGTCATCCTCTGTATCTGCATTTTTTTTTATCTGGAGAAGAATTTCTTTGGAAACTTTTTAAAGTCCATTCAAGGCAACTTAGCACTTTTCGAAAGTCCTGCTTTAGGTCTATTTCCAAGGGATCCCTCCACCTCGTGCAAACAAGCTTAGAATATTACACACACGGGACAGCGCACCACATTCGTCCGCACTCAGTGCAAGAATATTTTACACAAGATCTATTTTTTACTTTGCATTACTAACACACGTGTTTTCTTCCTGCTTTTATTCAGATTACTTGAAATTAAAATATTGTAATTTATAGACAATAGTTAACAAGGTATTCAATTTTGCCAAAAATAAGGTACTCTTTTGTTAACCGAAGTATACAACGATTGTGATACATGATAAATATAGGTAACAACCAAACATATAATACATGGGGTAGTTTCTCGAATGTTCGATTTAAAAAGTATGAAGAAACCGCAATTAGACTATACCAAAGTTATTTCGCATAACACTACAAATGAATCAGAGTAAATTCCACAAAAACGTAGTGTCAAATGTGAAAAATGCATGTAGAAGTTTAACAAGCAANACGCAAATGTTGTATGTAAATTTCAAGTTTATTTTACATATTGAGCTACATTAAACATTTTGTGTGAGTTTTAAATAATGTGTTTAAAATATAGTCAATTCACAGTTTCTTAAAATTTTCTGGAGCACTCAATTCAAAAAAATTATTATTATTATATATACTTATATAAATGTTCGGTCATTTTGTATTTCGTGTGTGTAGTTTATAAAACCACTACAGTGTGTGTAATTTTACACAAATTTTCTTAATAATCCAGATAAAACTACATGTGTTTGGTGAAAATAACTGAATGAATGGCTTTTTAAATACAATGTAGGTATTTATTTACGAATTTTTAAGTATGTGTAAAATACACACACATACTGTATTTAAACCTCAAAATAATGAATTTTTATTACTATGTAGTTGAATGAACACTGAAAGCTGTTTTTTTTAATATTACATATTGGGTTTATGATCACCCAACTTAATTGCAGTTGAACATCGTCTATTATGAAATTTTAAATTAATTGTACGTGTGTATACTTGCATTACATTCTGGAGTATCTGTGAGTGTATATTTACAAATACAAATTTTCAGTAGTACTAGATTTGTATGCTTAATTTGTTAAAATGAGAACAGTATTTGTAATTTTACACTTATTATCCTATAAATTCAAATATTACTACAATTATTTGTCAGTACGTGCGATCTAGCGGTTTGGAGTAGAACAACTTCTATATGTTTTTGTTAGTTAGTTCAAAAGGATAGCCTAATTCCTCCGTATTGGATATGCTGGCTTTTGTATATAAATACCTATTCTGCAACGGAATTTCTTTATTGCCCACATTTTGGAGGTAACACATTATAACTCTGTTAATATACCAAGTTACAATAAGGTGTAAAAAAAAAAAAAAGAAAATTTGAAAAATGCACGTATAATGTATATTAATTAACATGGCGCAGCTGTAAAAGATTTTATGTTGATAGAAAAATTGCTTAGTAAAACAGTGAAAAATGTACAGAAATTGTGTAATTACAATTGTAGTGAATCTGTGTTTTAATTTTGTAAGAGAGAAAACACACATATACACGGGTGAAATTACAAGTGCGATGTCTGTGTAAATTTACCTGCAGCGGAGAGAAAATACGCGAAATTTTCATTTTGTTTTCTGCTACATAGTAATTGTAAATTTAACACCATTCTATGTAAACTTATTTGTACAATGTATATTATTTTACTTGTTTATGGAATAATTTACTTGGATGTAGAGTAAAAAACATTGTAATATGTAGGTGTAAAATTACACCAATGTCAGTGAAGACACTGCTGAATCATACATTCAGTGTTAAGTTACAGAATTTTTTAACAATGAAAGTTATACTTTCAGGTTATTCCTCCTCCGCATGCAAGCAAAGCTTCCGAACCTTACAAACTTGAACCAAAGGGACTGCGCACTGCATTCGTGCACACTCAAGAGTAATAATATTTTGTCTAAGATCTATTTCTACCTAGCAACCCCAACACCCCTATTTTTTCCCTGTTTTATTCACTTTATTATAAATGGAACATAATAATAGATAAAATAAAAGCAATGTTCCATTTAACAAAAATGGTACTTGAATGTTAAAACAACTATAAAAGGCTTGAGAAACACTTAAGATATTTAGGAAACAACCAAACACGGCACAGAAAGAGATTTTTCAAAGATTTCACAAAAAAAGCGTCAAGAAACCGCGAGTAAACTATATACGATATTTTTAACCTAGAATAGTCGCGTGACCCTACATCCCTACTTTGTTTGACTAAGCAAGCAGGTAATTTTCGAAATTACTCTGCTTCGGTCAGGAAAATAAAAATTCTGAAATATGACAATGCGAATAAAATAAGACTGGTAGTGTCGGAAAGAAAAGTCGCGAATATTTATTTGTTTTTCAGGAACGTGTGTTTTTGGCTACATCCGTAGCTTGAACTTCTTTTCTGATTTCTACCCCAGCTCTATTAATGTTGTTTCTAGAAGTACGTATATGTTTATTAAGTGTATGTACCGCCCGATAGTAGCATTATGATAGAAACGACAGTTGTTAAAAAAACCCTATTGAGTTAATTTCGTTTGTTGGTGTATTTGTGGGTTACGTGAACTTGCATGTTTTTTTTCGAAATAGAGTAAATATATTTTAATCGCAAATGCAAATCACTAAAAACTACGTACGCATCAACCAGACTACACTAAGAAGTCTCTTAAATAATTACTGAAATATTTTCCTTAATTCGTGTTTAAATTCCTGATAATCAGTAAATATTTTTCTTCCAATGTAAGGAGGATTCATACCTTAAAGATATTTTCATCGTAATGCTTATATTATACGCAGAAACTTACACTTAGGTGTGTGAAAAATGCAACACAATGAAGAAAACATGCAAATGAAACGCCACTGCTCTCTGAACTGACATGTACAAGAATATATGTATATATAATATTTATATATGTATTATAAATGTATATAATAAAAAATTTAGTTGTGAATCAAAAAAGTATAGTTGTTCATCTTGAGTTGAACGTTCCTACTGGAGTTTGAATGCATCGTCGACGTGACAGGGCGCCCTTTATGTCCTTTACGGAATGTGAACGGAGCCGAATTGTGGGAAAGCGGGAATGAGGGTTTTATACCGCGGTGCTGNGAGCCGAATTGTGGGAAAGCGGGAATGAGGGTTTTATACCGCGGTGCTGCTGATCATACGGGTCATAATGCCCCAACAGTAATGTGAGCGTGGAAGCAGTGGACTGAATAATATAGGACGAGTGGGAAAGCCGGAAATAGACCTTGAAATGTGACATCACGGGATGAAAGTCAACTCATCCGCATGGCAGTGACGNTCACTAAAAACTACGTACGCATCAACCAGACTACACTAAGAAGTCTCTTAAATAATTACTGAAATATTTTCCTTAATTCGTGTTTAAATTCCTGATAATCAGTAAATATTTTTCTTCCAATGTAAGGAGGATTCATACCTTAAAGATATTTTCATCGTAATGCTTATATTATACGCAGAAACTTACACTTAGGTGTGTGAAAAATGCAACACAATGAAGAAAACATGCAAATGAAACGCCACTGCTCTCTGAACTGACATGTACAAGAATATATGTGTATATAATATTTATATATGTATTATAAATGTATATAATAAAAAATTTAGTTGTGAATCAAAAAAGTATAGTTGTTCATCTTGAGTTGAACGTTCCTACTGGAGTTTGAATGCATCGTCGACGTGACAGGGCGCCCTTTATGTCCTTTACGGAATGTGAACGGAGCCGAATTGTGGGAAAGCGGGAATGAGGGTTTTATACCGCGGTGCTGCTGATCATACGGGTCATAATGCCCCAACAGTAATGTGAGCGTGGAAGCAGTGGACTGAATAATATAGGACGAGTGGGAAAGCCGGAAATAGACCTTGAAATGTGACATCACGGGATGAAAGTCAACTCATCCGCATGGCAGTGACGATACATTTTGCTTCGTCTCGAGTGTTAGCAAATTATTGGATTACTACAAGAGCGCTGGCATTGTCTGCTCCCACGCTTAGAGGGCGTTTGCTTCGCAGGTAAATGGGTGAATGCATCATTTTGCAAAGGATTCCCATGAACCTTCTTTGCCACTGTCGCGTCAGACTGCATTGACTCACGAACACACCTACTGGTACGCCGTGTGGCGTGTCGTGATTTAGAACTTGTCCCGCTTCAACTTAGATTACGTTGATAGCGGCAAACGTATTCGATGATGTAAAGGAGAATGCACTGTGCATCGCCATGCTGCACGAACGGTTCGCGTAATTGTTTGGGGAGAAACTGAGTATCATGTAAGAACGCGACTGCTACGAATTGTGGGCACTCTCGACAACAACCGCTTCAACAGGGAAGTTGTGGAGACTGAAGTCTTACCTTTCCTCCAGCACACTCCTGATGCCACATTTCAATATGCTAACGCCGCACCATATGTCCCCAGAAATGTCCAGGCCGTATTCGAAGCAAGGAAGATTTCTTCTTTCCTGACCTGCATGCTTGCCAGATATAAAACATGTCTGGGATATGGTTACTCGGCAAATAGCCCGCCATCATTATTCAGTACACAATACCGATGAACTGTGGACGCGAGTATAAGCAGACTAGCAGGCGGTTCCCCAGGATCATATCCCAGGCTGATGTCCTTTGATGCAACGGCGTGTAGGAGACTTTTGTAGCTCTTTGAGGTTTTAAACATACTGATATTTTTCAAGTAATGTTTCTGCATTACTCTAAACCCTAAATCGGTATTGTAATATTGTTTGTAATTTGTGTCATTAGCTTACCTACGTTCTGTTGCTTCATTCATTGTGTGCCATTTTTCACAAACATGAGTGACATGGATAATATTTTGTATGTTTAGCTGCAGTGTACTTCAACATTTTATTTTGTATTAAAATGTGCCTGAATAATGGAGTTCAGGTACAGTATTACAGTCATCAACAGAATTGTTGATATAAACTTTCTTTACGAGCGCTATTTCTTTCATCTGATTTCGATTACTTAGATACGTACCCTGACTGAAAACAGTAAATATTTTAAGCAAAATTTTTTTGTTGTCACAATGGTTTTAAGGTGCCAAGTTGAAACTTAGCTCTTAATGGAAAATAAACTATATTAATGAAAAACTCTTTTATTCAATTAAAAATTCCCATATTTTTCGCAAGAACTTGTGTGCTATACTTTTTATACATAAAAAACGCATTGACAAACAATAACTAGACCTATTGGTGTTGTTTTAAACACTACTGGTGACCCGGCCCGACTTTCCCGGGTACAATGTAGTTTTACAGCGAAACACTAATAAATAAATAGGGAAGAGACAGTTAAAATTAGTAAATTACTATTTATTATAACATACATAAACGTCACGCCTGGCTCCCAGAGGTGTAGGCAGAGATTATGGACCTCCATTCTGAACGATCCTGATATTCATACCTATTTCGCTTTATGCACATTCATACATCTCATACATAACAATATTATATGATAGTGGTTTAGAAAATTTCTTTGTTTACAACATTAATCGTTTTGCCTCCGACTGCCAACACAAAAAGATTTCTGTTTGACTGACTCGCGAAAGGGCTACGTATATTTGTCCGTGTGAAAAACATGCTCCTCTCCAATCCCCTCTTGCTAAATTAAGAGCTTTAACCTGTGCCTTATTTATGGTCATTCCAAATATTATTGAAAATTTGACTCTTTTAAAATTAAATGGCATTCCGAGGGAATCATTGGTATTCTATGTATTAAAACAGTTTCTCCAGTACTGCAGCCAGTTAGTATCGTACATTCAAATAAGATAACTTTTGAAAGATTTTATTTGATATCGAGTCCCGTTGCATATTTTCGGTGGATTTGTATTTCGCAACAAAATTATGGGAGCACCAACTTTTAAAATCAATATGTGTGGTGGCATGCAAGAAGGATGCAAAGAATTAAGAAATTATGTGGAATATGGCACAGCTTCTTCACTGTCGAGTACTGTATGTACTGAGTAATAGACTTGTGTTTGCGCATTTAATTATGCGAACAATAATGTATTAATTTTTCGACTTGTTCATTAGTAGGCGATAATATCGCTCTTTCTTTGAACCCTGATTGTGTATTTTTTGAGAGATCGTGTATTTCAGGGTATACGTTATCTATAAGTTGTTGGTGGTCGGTGACTAAAACATATATATCAATATTGAGAGATTATTCCACACTCCATTGGTAGCTCTCCATTTCCGACTTTCAGTAGCATGTCAGCAAACATGCTGTTATCTTCTGAAGATATAAGTACTCTCATGTTTGTTTTGAGTGTTTTGTAATCGAGCCCTGTTGCATAATTTCGGTAAATTTATATCCCGCAATAAAATTACGAGAGCTCCAACTATTAATTTTATTTTTTGTGGTGGCATGCCAGAAGGATTCAATGAATTAATTTTTTGTGATAAAGATTAAGTTCTTCATGGTTAGAAAATACAGCGAAATTTATGTTTTTCTTAACTGTGTAATTTAAATTGTAAATACGCTTATACTACTTATCTATTCAAAATAGATGTATGCTATGAATGACTTTGTAGATCATTTAATTTAACCCAACTATTTCGTACACGATTTTGTTATATCTCTAAAGGATTAGGCAGCGTATTCCATGACAGTGCGCTGGCGGTAAACTTTTTTCACGAATTTATTCACTTATACCGTCAATGCTCAGCTGCTGTAAATATTATGGCAATTTTAAAAACACACAAGCCTGCTTTGATAAATGCAGATCATAACAGTAAACACCGCATCTAAATTCGTTCAGAGGTTGTCGAGAAAAGTGCAGTCAAACAGACAGACAGACGTGCGCCAGGGACTTCCTTTTATAATATGAAGTGATTCGTACTTTACTATTTATAGTAAGAAGGTAAGGTACAATGTAAAAATTACAATTTTTTACCAAGGACAATGTTAACAACTCCCTGATTTCCTAAGAACAAAAATTTATATATCTTTAATAATGTTCAACCGACACTGGTAAAATAATTATTCTTTATAACCCACAGTTTTGGGAATGTTGACTGAAGCTGAATTATTCTGAGGTGAGTTGGACTAACAGCAACAAACTCAGCCTATAAAAATATGATTTAATTAATTAATTTACTTGTAACAGTACAATTTTCTGTAGTGTGACTTTATATTTTTTGTTAAATAGCAAAATATCTGAAAAGTAATTTGAACCTTTTGTAACTGAAGATTGACGTGAGTAAAATATTTGCCACATATGGGTTCACATATACGTTCAAAGAAAATATTTGCATTATACATTTTATTTTGTGTGTTACACGATGCCTTGATGGGTATTGACTTCAGTGAATATTTATCAGAATGCTATATATACTATTTCCATACATGAATTTTAAAGGCATACGTAGATAGTGAAAAATAATAACACATTGTTTTTCTCTTTTTATTCAACACAATAGCTATGAAGTATTATTTATTGGTCATTTAATTAGTACAATTGAATAAATTTTGTTGTAATTTTAGAAGCGTGTACTTTAATACTTTAAATGAGGCGATGTGTCTTGTGTGTGTGTAAGAATCTGGGTCGTATCGCGATTGTTCGGCAGTATTCGGCTTTCCGGAAGATGACAGTTAGCGTATATTTTGAGAGGGTATCCATGTGCTTCCATGACTTACCACTTTGAATTCATTTCGCTGGAGCATATAATCCATCAGGGGGATTTTTAGATCGAAAAGTCCTAGTTGTTCTACGAGGGGGAATTCCATTTAATAGTATTTTATTTGCTTGCTGAAAGTCCGCTTTTATATACTACTCAAGTATACTTTACGTTCTACATTGTTCTTAGCGCATACAAAAGGCTTTGCTGAACAGACCATCTAATATACTGCTTTGGTTTTGGACACTCATATTCAAAAAATAGCATTGCTTATAATCTCTGTATAAGACGTTTTAACCACACCAGAGGCACGACATGTCTACAAACCTGCTACTCACTATCAAGTCGTAAGCAAGTTGCCCCATCAAATCTAACACTGAAGTCTCAATGGCGATGCATTAAATATTTTTCGGTATTTCTATTACTATGAATGTAATCTTTAGCATTATAGCTACTTTACACTCATGCACATGCCATCGGTAAAAGTGGTTTATTGTAACTGAAAGTACGCAACAGAAACACAATGGCAATATAGATGTAATCATGATTACAATCTGAGTAATCATATACAACAATGTTAGTGTAAGACTGCTCTGGAAAAGCTGCAGTACCCTCGGCGCTGCTGCAAACGTTGTAGTCTCTGAAGATGCCTCAGTTAGAGTTAAAGATTGCGAGGATAACAAACTCGTTAGTATATGTGGAAAATTTTGGTGTCATAGAAAGAGAATATAATGTTGGAGCTGATAAATTCGATGGCTTTGCTGGCGCTTTGCTCATCTCAATGGATGAAGTCGACGCCAGCGTACCTGACGTAGACAATATTGCAAAAAGGAAAGTCTATAGGACAACTATTGTTTTCTGTCTCTCGACCAAGGTTGCAGTATTAATTTTGTAATATCATGTAGAAATGCGGAGGCCAGGCGAGGCTACCTGATTTCTTTTTGATCCACCGACGAGCTAATAATCCAAAATTTCCTTGCCTATCTGTACGCTCCCAATAACAAATTTAGTTCGGATATTTGGGCAACTCTTAACAACGAGGTACTGAGAGCCGATGAGGGCGAAATGAGTTGGGAATGGAGTAGTGTAAGAATGCAACGGCAAGGCTAACAGGAGATCTCTGAGAAAACCCGCCGACTAGCGGCATCGTCCTAAACGGTTCCCACTTGTAAAAATCCGGAGTGACCCGGCCGGGGATTGAACCCGGTTCGCTTTATTGGGAGACGAGCTGTCTAACAGCATATACACATATACAACAAATGTCATCGCAAAAACCTCACGTCGATTTTGACTAGCCTGTCATGTGTTGGTATGATGCCATTATGAAATCTCTGACCATCCAATAACATGCATAAAACTACCATTCCAGTATTCTTGCAGCATTCGACTTGCTTCGTTAAAAAAAACTGTGTTCGTTATGCAAACCACAATCGTGGAAAATGCCACAGTATCGATTCACACATCTATCAATCTACTACCGCAAAATATATCATAATCATAGCACAATATCGCTTTAAAAAAACAAGAATCATACTTCATACTTACCTTGCAAAGTTGATTGCTATAACATTCACATTCCACAAAATAGTTTATTCTTATTTATTTCATTAAAAACAGTACAAATATATTATAAACACACTGCATAACACTTAGGTGATTGTGATATTCGAAACACTTCTTACAGAACGCTATTTTAAATAGTAGGACATCGTAAATGACCTAATATTCATAGTACATTAAAAAAGTACTTTTTTGCACGATTTAATTCACAAATAATAATAAGCGAAATAATATATACAAGCCAACATTTTACAAAAAAAAAAATAAAAGAAAGGTCACGTTTCTGCAAACGGTGAAAATTATATCGTGTTTATAGTCAGAATTGAAAAACTAAGTATTCATTTTGATATTCCGTTACATACAACCTAAAAGTTTCATATAATAGCCCGAAGCAGCGCCTTGTACACTGCAACAGTAACTTCATACGTATACCCGCTGGAATCACAATCTGGCACACTAACATCTCGTGGAAAGTCTCTAGGAAAATCATCACAATGGCGACTAGACTTTTATTTGATTGACAGCACCACGAATTACAGCAGGACTGGGGCGCGACTTCGAAAATAATACTGAAGATTGCTTATTCAGCACCAGATTTGGTAAAAATTGCTGGAGCGTTGCTCCACCAAACAAGCGCTAGTACACTCACTATCTTGCGGTGTGCTGATATTACTCTGATATCTGGTGTATGGTGTTGACAAATTGCTGTTCTTTCCTGGCCAAGTTAAATTCTGCTCCATACCTCCATACATTAAGCGTCTGAACATTCATACACGCAAAATAAGACACTACGTCTTCGTCGACGGCAGGAAGAACAGCAGTTGGCCACATGTGAAAAAGTTTGTGCCTTCGCATTCAAACCAACGTACCAGTTATGTCGGTTCGCACTGCAGAGAATACGACAAAAATCTTTAGCACCGCATGTCACAACGGTTCAAAATTCCCATTTATCACATATGTGGGCACTACAAAGGAGCAATGTCCAAGGATTGGGTAGCCAGGCTTGGAGTTTGAACTACTGTTTTAATATTTATTTTGTGTTTGGTGACCCATATTTCTGTTTATTTTTTAATATATTTGACCGTGGCTTATCTGTTACCTCTGCTGGTGGATAGGGGGTGGGTGACTGCTGTGTGAGAAAGGTTTCCAGGTGCTTGAGGTTGTGTGGCAGTACCATGCTACAGTAGCCAAGGCTGGTTATCGCATTTGACCCTAGAAATGGTGGATGATGCGTCTTATATAGCCTCTTTCCAATCATGGCGACCCAAGGCTCCTCGTACAACCCATGGTTATGCAATTTGGGCTCCACCGCCTGTCTCCCTATGGGAACCAGTCTTATCGCGGCTTGTCAAGGTTATTTGCCGTGATGGCTTGGGCCGATAGCTGGTACCTTGGCCCGATTACATAGCGGGGTATTGGACCACTTGGCATTCAGACAGATGGGTCCCAATACTGCAAATTTATGGTGAAGAAATTTTATAATATTGCAATGGTCAGTTTTCAATGACGGCTCCTTCGGCTGCACTGCTGGTGGAGGAGCGGGTGGCGATGGCATGGGGACGGTGATGATACATGGAAGAACTCTGAAACCGACGGGACCAGACATAAGCATTTTGATAAAGACAGAAACCTTCTATTACAGAGTTATCGCACGCTGCCCATATCTACCGGTGGGTGTAGTTGGTGGGCGGTTGCCTTTGTTCGCGCTTGTCAGAAACTAAATCGCCTCTAAAATATCAATGCAAGGTGTTTAAAAAAAAAAAATTGCAGTGAATTTTTATAAAGGGCAATACACTAAATTGCGAAGTAATAATAAATAAATAAATGTTTTTAAGTATCTGCTGAGGGGGAAATTCTCGCTTTCATCATATTGTTTTTAAATTGGACTGATTATTCTTTTTAATCAGATATTTCAATAAAGCAGTTCATATAGCAAAAAATATCCATGTATATGCGTTTATAATGTCATAATTTTGGCAATGGGGGCTGTGTGCTTTTGAGCTCTGCCTACTGCGAGTTAGAAATTAATATTAAATAACGTCCATCTTAATGCAAAAATTTTAAAGATAACCGTTTCGAAAGTAAATTATTCAACTTGATATTTCTTAACGAAAACTGGCACGCACTATCACCCACCTCCTCCTTGCCCAACACTATCACCACCCTCCCCACCTCCCGCTTAACATTACCCCCACGCTGCTAGTATAACGTGATATATTGCAGCACACGAGCGTTGAATACTGAACTTTAACTCTGGTACACTAAGAACTCCAAGACACGCAAACTTCAAGAAAACCTCTCAATAATCTAGGTATCGCCCCCTTGTTCACATACCACACCTCGCCTGGCGCTACATGTGTTTCACTGTCGACGACATACAACCGGCAACACAGGTTGACCTGAAATTTTACTAAGAACACCTCAATGTATCTTTTATGTGACATGTCAGCCTGGCTGCCCCATCTCTAACAACACTCGGAGCCTCGGTTTCCGACCTTATTCTCTCTAAATCTAGAGCCTTGCTGTTATGCAGTGACCAAGCATCTCGCCTCCTACTCCGATGAACGTGGTTCAATTCCAGATGTCCATACGCAATAAACATGGAGGAGTTTGTCGTTGGTCGACGAGCTTCCCTTGTGTACTTCCTCTTCTCCCACAGTTACATTCTGTTGCAACTCCGGAAAAATATTTCACACCATCCACGGTCTGCACAACACACGTCGTTACCTGATATTTTGGTTGCTGGAGAAGGTCCCACCAACTCTCTCTGCCTAAACGTGCCCTCGCATAACTGACAGAAATACAGGGGAAAAAATACTAAGATCGGAGCCAGTATAGTACGTGTCTTTACATTATATTTCCAACACATCGTGGGCAACGGCATGCGTGCAATTACTGCTCACTTTGTTCAGGGTCATACAGGAAAAATTGTAACAGCTTTGACAAAGTGACTTTGATATCCAGGAGGACGACACCCTAGGAAATAATGTAGAAAATATTCATTTCTTTGATATTATCCTTGATAGTAAACATTAGAATATTTACGAAGATATAAAAATTGCAAGTGTACTTTATTCAATACACTGGATGAATATGTTCCCGAAGATATAAGGGTAAAAATAACCGCAATTGGTGTCAATTTAATTATTTTCCAAGCGATTAAGCCCAGGCGATTCCCATGATCAGGTTATAAAGTTTCTATGTCTTTATGGTATTTAAAATTAATTTCCCAGCTAAACAGAAAATCAACAAACTAAGATCTAAAAACCCTCGGCTGAAAACTCACCCATGCATACTGCAAATACAGCAGGCATACTAATAGACTCTACACATTTTACCCAAGCAACAGATAAGAGGATTTTGGTAACCCTAAAGAAAAAGGGATTGAAAATAATATTTTTCAAATGCAAACACAAAGAAACGCGAAACATATTTACAAAAAAAGAATACCGAAGAGAATCAGACATAACGCTCCCAATAAGTGTTCTCTACCCTTCCTCCAATCAAAGGCGAGGAGTCAGAAATCTTCACGTTAACGATTACGTCACACAGATTCCAGACATTTGCAAGACCGAAACCACAAGGATTCAGAATATACTCTAGTCATTAAACTTCCCAGAAAATGCATCGAGTCAAGTAGTCGTATCCTCAGCCAGATATTTTTGGCCTCATAAATGTCGTATATAATGAGCGGGTAAAATAAAATTCCAAGGCTCATGTGCAGGTAGTTTGAAACACAGAGAAATCCGCAAGTCTTCCGGTGGATTAAAACCATGAATTTATGAATGCGCTGAACAATTTCATACTTTCTTCTACACACAATAAGATGCAGCATTCAACCATAAGTTATGCACAATTTATTTCGTAAAGAAATAATATATTCAACATATATTTTATGATAAATGAACGAGATGTGATGAATACACTCTCATTTTTATGAATGCAATACATAGATGCATTATCCGAATATCACAAGTGTAATGTTCTTGAGAGAAGGGGCCCAATATAATACGTCCTTACATAAGACGAGGGATGGTTTGGTGACTGGCAAAGAAATTCACCACAAAAAACATGAGACCTCATAGAGGGAATATGGTTATGAAGTCAGCATGTTCAGTTTCATCAGAGACGAAGGTTGCTACATTCTTATGTGAGTTCTAACTGCTGATATAATAAATTTTGGGTGTTTTCTTCATAATCCTATGCAATTCCATGTTATGTGTGCACTTCGATATGTGCACTTCGATGTGTTTCCTCTTCTCATTCATTGTTTAATTGTGTGTATTTCCAAACAGTATTTTTTTATATTTCTAGCACATATTTATTCTCGGGGTTGATGCATATTTATTTTAGTCATTGTTTTAGAAATTTTGCCTGCCATGATGCCTCTGCAGACTCGTAAAGCAATAGGATGATTTGCTAACTTACAAAAATAGAACAAAATTTTAGTTTTTTTATTCTATAGATTACCTACACGACACGTAACATTTCGTTTGTTTGCAAGTACGAAAGCTACATTGAGACTGTATGGCTCAGTTATTATTCGGACAGTGAAGAGCGAACATCGTCTCGACCGAAGATGGAAGATATTCTAGAACATCGTCTGTGCTGTTACTGCGAGAAGAATATCCTAACTCCCCTATGCTCGACGACGTGAGGGGGATTATATCCAGAATAACGAGCGAGCTACTTTCGCACGTGACAAGTATACATCGAAGTTTGTTCGATGATGTGACGTCCTGAAAAGACTTCTTGCAGTAGTTAGTTAATGACTACCTTCACTGCCTTCTGAGCATTGTATACCAGAATTGCATCATCGGNACATCGAAGTTTGTTCGATGATGTGACGTCCTGAAAAGACTTCTTGCAGTAGTTAGTTAATGACTACCTTCACTGCCTTCTGAGCATTATATACCAGAATTGCATCATCGTAGTTGTTATGTGACAGTGTCTAATGCTGTGTGTACAGGGGAATATACGAATTAGAAAAATTCCGCTGTGAATGCTTTGAGCAGTTCGTTGTTTCCTTCAAGACATCAGTGGAACTACTGCGATGAGACTTTCGCAAATACAAATCTATATCTCACAAAGTGTTTATATGCAAGGAGCCTACGGATCTGTGATGATACTGTCTGAGGAGCCTAGAGTACCCCCGAAGTTAAAATTCGTTATGCGCAAGATCCATTATTGGTGTAATTGACAACGTTAATATAGTTTCGTTTATATACAAGATATGTTGCCTATGCCTGTGACGTGTATGAATGCTGCACTTATCATCTCATCACTAGGTACAACAGCACCTGCACCGTTGTCTCCCATGGTGCGTCACAAAGTACACATTATGTCATGTGTGTGTATATAGGCAGCCTGGTTCATTTCAAGGAACTTAGTTTGTCAGTGGCCGATGTGAAGAGAAGGCCTTCTCAGCACGTGAAAGTAACTGACATTAATGTTATGAAGACGATGGTTCGCAGCAACAGCAGCACTATCGTCTGAGATTTGTACAGTGCCATCGACTTGTTCACCTGTGACACATTCACCATTTTCGATGAAGTCGGCCGAATCGTAGGGCGAGCTGTCATGACCAGTTCTTATTAAAATCGCACCAACCGTTTCTTCGGCTGTACCATCCAGTTCTTAGGCTGAGTCATCTCCGGCATATTTTGGGACATCAGCTGAATCACATTAGCAAGAGAAAACTTATTTTTGCAACTATTACAATGTTTATTCGCACCTACAAATCGCACGTCAGCGTGAATATCATCGGCATATAAGCATTCCAAACGCATCAAGTATCTGTGCTTACTTTGCTGGTAGTTTTTCTACCGTAAAGATACTTGTGCAAGCATGTAAGGTCATGTAACGTTAAACTGCATGCCTCATTGATGCTTGGGTGTTCGTTCTGCAAGAGAGAGTTCCTGCAAACTCAATAGTCGGTGTCATGGACGATAAAAAAAATATTTCNCAGCTGAATCACATTAGCAAGAGAAAACTTATTTTTGCAACTATTACAATGTTTATTCGCACCTACAAATCGCACGTCAGCATGAATATCATCGGCATATAAGCATTCCAAACGCATCAAGTATCTGTGCTTACTTTGCTGGAAGTTTTTCTACCGTAAAGATACTTGTGCAAGCATGTAAGGTCATGTAACGTTAAACTGCATGCCTCATTGATGCTTGGGTGTTCGTTCTGCAAGAGAGAGTTCCTGCAAACTCAATAGTCGGTGTCATGGACGATAAAAAAAAAATTTANACAAATCGCACGTCAGCATGAATATCATCGGCATATAAGCATTCCAAACGCATCAAGTATCTGTGCTTACTTTGCTGGTAGTTTTTCTACCGTAAAGATACTTGTGCAAGCATGTAAGGTCATGTAACGTTAAACTGCATGCCTCATTGATGCTTGGGTGTTCGTTCTGCAAGAGAGAGTTCCTGCAAACTCAATAGTCGGTGTCATGGACGATAAAAAAAATATTTCAATCTTATGACCCTTCTTTTAAAATTGTCTGTGATCGGTATAAATTTCGGCTCGCTAACACATCGCCAGGCGTAACATCGCTTTCCAAGAATGCTTTTCAATCCCTGGTTCCTGCTCCTTCCGATGTGACAGCAGCCGAACCACCTGAGTCCGCCAGTTTACCTTCTACATTACTTTCGATGATATATCAGTGTCACTTTAGCTGCAAGGACTATGCTTACAAGGTCGCCACACGCCGATACGAAGTGTCCGAATACTGGTTTTCGTGTTTAGCCAAATATAACTGTAGACGATGTGTATTAGGATGCAACCATTAGATGAATAGGTATAAATACATATTTATAAGGCTTTGTGTATTAATATAAATATAATTAATATATCTGTACATATGATTTTTGTTTAAATATAACCTCATAACCACCACGTTATTTACCAAAAATGATTTCGTGAAATAAAAGATGTAATGCAAATCTATTTGAGAAAAATTTATCACAATAACTCGCCACTGTTCCTACAAAATGTTGCTGTACTTTTCGATGCGTTCATACTTTCTCGGAGCAGAAAATTACGTTCGTGAACTGAATTTCATGAGTGTGGCTATGAAAGGTCGTAAATTATATTTATCTATGCCTATAAAAACCGTATATTATGTGGCGTTTCATGTTAAGGTACTCTGTGAACTGGCTCCGGTTGGTTTAAAAATCTCTGCATATTTCTTAAAAAGAATATGAAAATCAATAATGGCTTTAGGAATATGCACATAACCGTATTCTTGTTGGTATCATATTCACATCCGACTGAAAAATAGGAGATCTATAATATGTCACTGGATATGCATTTTTGTTTATAAAGGTTTTTAAAGAAAACAAATATTATTTTATTTTATAAATAAAACATAATATTCTATTAAGGAATTTTCTTGAATATAAACATCAATCGTGTTTGTGGATATTTCCTGTGCCAAAAATTAATTGGTTATTACTGAGTAAGAATAAAAATACTTCATTAAAAATATGCAGCTATACACACAATTGTAATATATGTTTATTAAATAATGATTTTAAAATATGTGCTGTGATTGATTAGGATCATTAGTGTACCACATTTCATGTTCATTGATTATCGCTCAAGTGCAGTAGTATATTTGATTGCAGTAGCAGCCTCGAAGTGTGACATCGAGTTTGAGGGGTGTTTATGGGTGATAGTGGTGTCAGGGGTGGTTGTAAGGAATAATGTTGAAGTACTAGGGGTGTTATGCAGAGGGAGTGGTGATTCTGGGGACGGAGTTGGTGGGGGAGGCGGTGCTGTTGCGTTGGGTGATTGGGGAGTGCTTGTGGATGAGTTAAGTTGTATGAGCTGAAGGAGAAGTGGTGAATGATGGTAGGAGTAAGATTAAGCGTAAGGGTTGATGAGGTTGAAGGATTTTTTGTGGGATGGGTTTGGTGGCAGGGGTTGTTTTGAAGCGGAAGGGTGACATAGATATGGTGGTGGAGGTACGGATGGTTGATGAGTTTGGAGTTGATTTATGGGTGGGTTAATTGGGTGGTGGTGGTCAGGGTGGGTGTTTTTGATACTCAAGAGTGTTTGTGAAAGGGGAGGGCGGTGGAGTTTGCGTTGGTGCTGGTTGTGAGGTAGTGTTTCTTTGTGTTGGTGTGACGCAATATACACACCATTTTTATATAGCGTACAATCAAAAAGACGTGTGTCATCACCAGTAATACGATCCAGTTCTAAAATAATTTCCTCTTGCTGATTTTAACTCAAAAATATTTGTTAAAAAATTTTAATGATACCAAAAAATATATAAGATGTATTCGAATAGTATTTGAAAATACTTAAAATGCAGTACTTGAAATAAATTAAATAAGATGGCAGGAAATACGGTGAAATAAAATAGAACATCTAAAATATTTACATAATCTTGATTTATAAGCAGGTGAATTATCAAGATGACACAGGAAATATCCTTATATACTAATTTTTGCTATAATTCGGGAAGGTTTTGTTGTCCAAAATGTGTTTGTATTCGAGAGTTAACGGATGCGTTGATTTTGCCTGATGGCCAGATCAGTATCGAAGAGAAACAGTCTCAAACTATTAAATCACTGTCATCAAATGTCACTGTTGACACAGCACTCCGGGTGCATACAGTTCACCAGTCACTCGCCAGGTTCAGGTACATACTCTTTCATCCAGCTGCTCAACCATGTTTCATTATTCATCAATACATATGGCCTCTCACTATGCCCCGATTTGAGAGTTGTTTGCATCACTCCAAATGCTTAACAACAGGCATTGATGTTTGTGATCAGTGTATTTTCAGCAGCGATACGTATATGAAGTTCAAATTCCGAATTAAAGTAATATCTTTGCCCTTTTTTGGAAATTGATCTGGACTGCGAATTCCATTTTTTGACATGGACGTGTTACGACTAGTTCCTACAACACAGTTCAGCATTCAGCAGTTTCAGCTAGTTAATTTCTTCGGTACGTCGGTGTAATTTACGAAGCGGTGTTTCTATGAAGTTATCACTTTACAAATACATTGCTAAAAGTATACCGATCACGTTTAAAAACTGAGAACATTCTGTGACATTATACTAGATTTTATGAGACCCTAACATCATGCTCTATTTAATTATAAGGAATAATTTTTGTTACTCATTAAAATATATACTTGTATGTTGTTTGAGTGTTTGTGAATTTTCTTATACACATTGTCACCAGAAATGTTAAAAGTGAACAATGTGGTTGCATGTTACTTTTGGTCATGTTTAAAATTAAAAAAGTTCGGGTTAAACTGCACTTATTTATTTTAAAATATTTGAAGCATGCTTAGAATTTTAGGTTTAAGACACGTCTTCTGCATTCGCTTATTACATTACACCCACATAAAATAAACTGATTTCGCTGACCGGTTCAATATGGATCAATATTCGTACGGCGTTCAATACTGAGTCCCATTACAAAATCAATAAGCTTGAATCTATTGAAACTCGAATTATTCGAAAAACTGTTAATATAACGTAATCTCAGTTCTCATTCATTGCATTCCTCCTAGTCATCCTCAGTAAATATATTTGCCGATGTTTCAATGCAGGCTATTTTTAGTTAAAAGAATCTTCCAAACTTTGACCATTGTTTAAACTTTCATAAAGTGTGACGGAACGAGCTTCGTCACATATGTAACCATGTTAATGTTNAAACTTTGACCATTGTTTAAACTTTCATAAAGTGTGACGGAACGAGCTTCGTCACATATGTAACCATGTTAATGTTTTTTTAATTTGCAGGGTCAATATTGGTACTTTTTTCCAACCAACAAACATATGTCTGCTTCACGCAGAGTTGTACGTTGCAAGACGTGGGACGCCTNCTTTTTTCCAACCAACAAACATATGTCTGCTTCACGCAGAGTTGTACGTTGCAAGACGTGGGACGCCTGTCGTTGCGTCTACCTCATCAACACATTTGTATGACTGGTTGTGGCCCGCAGCTTGCAAGGCGTTTAGTTTAGCCCGCGCGTCAAAGACACGTCGAATAGTAATTGGAGAACAATGACATCATTGAGCAAAATTTCTAATTGTCTGTTGATGTGGTACTTTATTCCCTATTGTTCTGGAGACTTGGCCTGCAACTTGCGAAGCGGTGGCCGCGGGAGGGGTTGTAGGCCGGGTAAATAATGCGCGTGGCGATCTGGGGAGGGGACCGCCGGGAACACATACAGGTAAACATACAAAATTAGCTACAGTGGTTAACAGCTATAGATACGGGCCCGTAGCCCAGTTTAAACATAAACACGTCAGCCCGCGCCGGCTTAATGATTTGTTTGTGTGCGTAATAGTCGGATATGTGGCGGGTGTTGCCTGGAAGTTTTAGTAAATCATGGTGTTTTATCGGGGGAGGTAAGGTGAATAACGGGGGTGTTGAATTGGCGGAGGACAGTGGAATTGTAGCCGCCGCCTACCTAGGTGAGTTAATTCATTTACTTCCGGTGTGTTTTACTGCTACTTTAAAACCCTAGATTAGAATAAAATCGTAGGTTAGACTAAAACCCCACAATCGTAAATTAGATTAACACCCTACAATCCTACATTAAAAACCTATATTCCTAGGTTAGATTAAAACCCTACAATCCTAGGTTAGATTAAAAATGTAAAATAGTGATTCATTTATCATGGGGTAAGGTAAAGTTAGCTTAGGTGGTCACGTATCACGAAATTGGGTGGACAACTGTTAAATTTATTGAAGTAAAAAATGCCTTGAACACTAAAATCACTTTATTATAAAAGATCAGACAAACATTGTCTTGGATGAACAACACAACACACATGAACAAGATAAGCATAGAAGAAGAAACTTGAATGTTATTTTTACTGTGACAAAAATAAACCATAGAGATAGAAGAACTGAATAGTGGCGCTATCATGAAGAATTTTACTTAACACTTAAAACTAGATACTTTAACAAAATTGAGGTGTTTTTGTATTTTTAGTGATTTCACCCCACAATTTCCCTAATCTTCATAGTCCTCCCCACTATCGTATTTGTGGTTTGTGTNATCGGGGGAGGTAAGGTGAATAACGGGGGTGTTGAATTGGCGGAGGACAGTGGAATTGTAGCCGCCGCCTACCTAGATGAGTTAATTCATATACTTCCGGTGTGTTTTACTACTACTTTAAAACCCTAGACTAAAACCCCACAATCGTATCGGGGGAGGTAAGGTGAATAACGGGGGTGTTGAATTGGCGGAGGACAGTGGAATTGTAGCCGCCGCCTACCTAGATGAGTTAATTCATATACTTCCGGTGTGTTTTACTACTACTTTAAAACCCTAGACTAAAACCCCACAATCGTATCGGGGGAGGTAAGGTGAATAACGGGGGTGTTGAATTGGCGGAGGACAGTGGAATTGTAGCCGCCGCCTACCTAGATGAGTTAATTCATATACTTCCGGTGTGTTTTACTACTACTTTAAAACCCTAGACTAAAACCCCACAATCGTAAATTAGATTAACACCCTACAATCCTACATTAAAACCCTATATTCCTAGGTTAGATTACAACCCTACAATCCTAGGTTAGATTAAAAATGTAAAATAGTGATTCATTTATCATGGGGTAAGGTAAAGTTAGCTCAGGTGGTCACGTATCACGAAATTGGGTGGACAAATGTTAAATTTATTGAAGTAAAAAATGCCTTGAACACTAAAATCACTTTATTATAAAAGATCGGACAAACATTGGCTTGGATGAACAACACAACACACATAAACAAGATAAGCATAGAAGAAGAAACTTGAATGTTATTTTTACTGTGACAAAAATAAACCATAGAGATAGAATAACTGAATAGTGGCGCTATCATGAAGAATTTTACTTAACACTTAAAACTAGATACTTTCACAAAATTTAGGTGTTTTCGTATTTTTAGNAGGTGTTTTTGTATTTTTAGTGATTTCACCCCACAATTTCCCTAATCTTCATAGTCCTCCCCACTATCGTATTTGTGGTTTGTGTTGGTAATACGTTAATGCTCCTAGTAAATTCGTGTTCTGTGTAATTAGTAGAGTAGAAATACACCAATTTCAATGAAAAGCCCCTATTCTTTATAATTACCAAATAAAGTTTTGTCATATCTGGAAGAGAAACCAATTCCTACTGATTTGGCAAACAAGTAGCACTGTGGTAGGCCATGTAAACTTAGGCCTGCATGATTTAAGTAACTCACACTCTTTTCAAAATGATGTAACTGTAAATATTTCAGGTTGGTAAACTCCAAATCCCACCTCCATAATGTCGTTGGTTGCATGCGAGCTTAAAGTACGAGGCATTCTGAATTCGAGTCTTGGGTAAGGCACTTGGGTTTGTATTTGTCTCACTTGTGATGTTTAATCTGTGAAAGACACCACTGAAAAGTCACATAGTTGAAGTTCTAAATCAGTCATGCGATAACTAGGACCCACGGTTTTAACACGGCCCACGAGCTTGACTTGAGTCTTCTGCCGCCACTTTCTAAAATAACACTGCAAATGGCATGCGGACATACCTTAAGAGGACCTCAGTGGCCTATAAATGTGTGTGTGTGTGTGTGTGTACTGATCACTGACATGTTAGAGATTTGGCACTTCTTAGGTAGACACTGAGTTTTAAATTATCTAGTTATGAATATTTGTTATAGTAGTTGGTTTACATAGGCCTGTCAAGTATACTATGTGGTATTGGTGTCTAGTTCATTTATGAGACTAGTGAACTGTAATATTTTTCAGGTATGATAATACTGTAGGTATTGATGTAGGACTAGCTTACTCTCCTGTCAGACCATGTGGCACACTGTGCTACCACAGGGTGGAAACTTTATCGGCCGCTATACATCAACCAGGTGTTGTATCATTTTAAATTGGAGGAAGGTTAGGAAAGGTGAAGTGAACGAACCTTGCGTTCACTAGCTCCTTTGTGCCCACTCTGACTGCCACAGTCGTGTCCGCTGCACCAGACACACCACACCGACGGGCTTGTGGACATGAGTGAGAGTGTGCATAATAGCATCCGTGTAATTGCATCAGTGTTTCTAATTTATTCAGTGTTATTAATAGCATTAGTGTATTGCATCAGGGTATTTATTCAGTGTATATAATTCATATCATAATTGTCATCATGGAAGACAGTCGACACAGCCACAGCCAGGGACATTTGACATTGCACACTTGGCAATACTGTAGCTGGCACAATGGAAACATTTAGAATTAATATAATAATTTTTATTGTGTATTTGTAGAAGGAAAAATATGTTGTCTTAGGTTAATTTAATTCATGTCACTTTCATCTCATAATCATTTTTACAGTGTATATTGTGCTTCATCGTTTCGCCTCTTGGCGTTGCCTGCGCTCAGGCAGCGGAAGCCGGCCCCACACTCCTCCCAGTTATCTTCAGCACTTGAATGCATCAAGACGTGTAAGTCTCTCGCTCCGCAAAGGCCCTCGGTGCCGACATCTCAAGCTGAACTCATATTCACGGCTATAGACTTCACTTAATGAACTGGATCATTTATTTTATTTGTCATAGCACCGAGGGGAGAGCAACCTTGTTCTAATCGGAGAGTTGTTAAATGCAGTCGCATTTCACATTGTAAAGCCACGTGGTCGCTCGCAGTCCTGGGCTATTACGACCACGTTTGTACTGAAGTTGTGTGTGTTCATTAAGGAGTCACAAGGAATAAATAACTCCACAAGCATCGTAAATGTTTCATTTGTAATTTAATTAAGGCGTGCGAGGCGGCCTACAGCCTCACCACCGTGTGTGATGGAGTAATAACCAGAGTCCCCTAGGCTGTCGACCGAAACGACCCGAATTTCATCAGCTCACAGCAGAGCTGTGGCGCCGGGCATATATTTAATACATCATCAGCTCTGGTAACACCATGCGTCGAGTTGGCTTTCCCAACTACGGACCGGAATTTCACTGAGCCAGTGCTTGACCACGTCAAAGGCAGTCCCATCTGCCCTTCGTCACCATATCAATTGTACTTGTCTCAGTTTCCCATCGCAGCTACTTTTTGTCCAACTAGGTTTCCCCAGTGGACGGGTACTAAATGTTTTCCTAACAACCCCCTGCCTGTAGGGGAGGTAGGGTGGATGGCGAGAGTAGCAAACTCCCACCTGGTTGATTATCAAAAAAGTAATTTAGAATATTGTAGGTATTTTAAATAGCCACCAACAAGCCCACGAGTGGACTCGGTGGTTGTTAAAAATTTTAAAATTTGGTGATTTGAATCCAATTTCCAGAAGTGATTTTTAAATGCGAGACGTCGTGAGGGCGTAGTCCAGGAAAAGAAATATTAATTACGTGATAATAAAATTGTTTGCCATAACAGTTACTGAGGGTAACTGATACTTAAAACGTGACAGGAAGGTGCTGTTGACAAGAATAAGTATATTAAACTATATTTCTGTTGTAAAATCACATTAATTGTAACTGTTTTTAAGTTAATTGTTTATTTAGTACCTTTTATCCTCGTGTGTGTGTGTGTCTGTGTGTGTGTGTGCGAGCTACTCTGATGAGCGATTAAAGTTGTTTAAAAAACTTAATTTAAAGTGGTTTTAATTCGCGTAAGAACGCTGAGGGCATGTTACTATTAGTTTAAAACAAATAATTTTAAATTATTTGTTCAGTATTCCCACGAGAAAAGCCGTAGGTTTGTAGAGAAAGCTTGAAAAGCGAGCTAGAAATATTAACTTTTAGTTTTGCGTGGTCGGAGCTCTCTGATTGGCCGAGAGGTCTCCTGGAAAGGGGGACTTCATCTGCCACTCAGGAGTAAGCAAAACTCATGTTTTACATAGGACATGTTTGAAGTTGAGAATTCGTATCTGGAAATTTAAAATTTTATAATTAGAGTTGTAAAGTGAATAGAATGACTTCTTATAATATATATAAAGTGCGAAAGTACTTAGATTTTTATTAAGTGCCCCATTTATAGGTTAAATATGATTTTAAAGACTGAAAAAAATTATTACAATTGTCAAGTAATATTGCAGTTTTTAAAATCTTTTGCTTTGTTTTTATAATAGTAATTGAGACAATTAAGAGTTTTAATTCATATTTTATTAGTAACTTGCTTCCAGAGTGCAGCTAGGGTTATTTAAATACACTGAAGAGCCAAAAAAAAACTGGTATAGGCGTGTGTATGCAAATGACAGAGGTATGGAACCAATCAGAGTAACAGGATGCGGTCGGCAGCTAGATCGGTTACTGCTGCTACAATGGCAGGTTATTACGATTTAAGTGCGTTTGAACTTGGTGTTATAGTCGGTACACGAGAGATGGGACATAGCATCTCCGAGGTAGCGATAACATGTGACACCCCACACGTCAAGAGTTGCTACCGAGTGGCTCCAGGATCACTCTTCTGACTTTAGACACTTCTATTGGCCACCTAAATCACCAGACTTGAATATTATTGAGCATATCTGGGATGACTTGCAACGTGCTGTTCAGAAGAGATCTCCACCACCTAGCACTCCTATGGATGTGTGGACCTCCCTGCAGGATTCATGGTGTGAATTGCCTCCTGCATACCTTCAGACATTAGTCGAGTCCATGCCATGTCGTCTTGTGGCACTTCTGCATGCTCGCGGGGGCCCTACACGATATTAGGCAGGTTTACCAGTTTTTTTGGGTCTTTAGTGTATAATAGACAGTGATGCGATCAGCTGGTGTCGGTTATATTCGCGTATATTTCGCTCGTCAGTGTTTGTGTTATTATTTTTAAAATACCTGGAGTTTCTGGAACGGCTTTATAAAAGAGAGATAATTTATTTTAAATTAGAGAACATGCTGAGAGCAACAGAAGGTCAATGTCAAGGTCAAGTTTCTCTCAGTCCTCCTGACACATTCTGGGAAGCAGACTGTCGGGGTTTGAAGCCAGCTGGGTGCGGTGTAGGAGTTTCCTGCGCGTCTGAGGGTAGAGTGCGAGCTGTAGCTGCAACTAGCTGTTGAATGCCAACAAATTCAGTACGCTTGGGAAACTATTATCTGTGCTCTGTCGTGCTGTTCTACAAGCCTTTTTTGAGGACTATACCAACCGATTACAGCGATATGAGGTATACGAAGACGAGTGGCCCAACTGAATCGGAGTACAGTTGACAAGAGTCACTAAAAAGTAGTGGCGCTCCATCAACATTATGGTATAAAATGGCGTACATTCCTAACAACATTCCAGTGTCGGTACACAAACACATTTTCATCTTTGCAAGCACCAAGTCGTGCATTGATGGACTCCCTGTCACCCCAAGACACACCTGATGCATTCACAAAGCGAAAATACTATATAATACAACAGTACCATCCACACATGCCAACAACAGAGGTACTCGAGGTGGTAGTGAGCACCATGCTACCCGAATAGGAGAGCTCCTTGGCTCCATTGATTCACAACCAGTTGGACACATTCATGAACTCACTGATGATCCTAGATAACACTATGTGAGAGCATAAAGATCTTGAGGTGAGTATGACGTGAAAAACCACTAGGTGTGGGGGAAGCCGGACAAGCTCCAAGAGCACAAGTAACCACGACAAAAGCTAGAAACCGCCCTATTCGTGCAAGTATTGTCCGAATCTCAGTATTACTGGCACAGTGACTGCCCCAGGATTAGCAAGGTTAGCAGCGGCTACTGCAAATCCCAATGAAGCTAGAGGACAGGCCGAATACAGCATTATCTGCACCGGATGGAAGGTGGTTTCAGTTCTGCACAATGTTGTTTGGACTGAAATATGCACCATCCACCTTCCAAGCAGTGATGGTTCGAGAACGGGACCGTCGTATAGGTAACTTCACACTCGCCTACTTAGGTGACATCGTTATATGGTCAGAATCATGGGACAACCACATCCACTATCTTTCACTTCATAGGACCCCAGATCGTGGTGCATACGAACAATCAACACCATTATGTGACATCCAGTATTCCGAGTGTTAGTGGCGCCAAACAGCAGTGTCTAAATGATTACAATTTTACCTGAAGTGTACACTAANGTCCAGTATTCCGAGTGTTAGTGGCGCCAAACAGCAGTGTCTAAATGATTACAATTTTACCTGAAGTGTACACTAAGTGTGTAAAATGTGTTTTAACATAATTTAAAATCATATCAACAGTGAAATGCAGCAACTTCCTACTTAGGGCATGGACTTCACCCATGTCAAACTAAGTTCAACCCATACATGCATCATCTCACTGAGGGCCATTATGTTTTAAGTAGGTAATTTCTTTATGTGTAGTAATCATAGAAGTGTATATATTTTATTTTCAGCAGTTACAAGTTTTACAGACTCAAATAAACATGTTTTCAGCACTATGTGCACATTAACCTTATAACACAAATGTGTGTTGACATTAACATTTAAATAGTATGTTTAGTTTTTAGAATGCATAACTTTTCATTAGAGACAATATCTAATCACTGTTATATAAGGGTATTTTCCCAATCATACAATGTATCGTTAAGGGCTTGATCCTATTTACAGTTTCTGTTAGGCTCACACATCCTCCGACTTCTGTCATCTTCACGACAAGTGGCCAGACAGATAATGGTAGCCATTTAATTTGAAGCAGGCATTAGTCAAAGCAGGCGGTGTGGTTCGGGACTCTCAGACAATTCATCAACTTCGGTTTGTCTGCCTTCAAAACAGTAATTTTCCCTTTTATAACTTGGAACATTTAAATTTAATGTACTTTCATCACCCAGGAGGTGCACTTCTCCACCTCCTGTAGACTTACAACCCCAGGAGTTAAACTACGCATTTTTAAACACATAAGCGCAGCTTTACATGTTAGCCTCCGACAGGTTTAGTGCATCGGGTCCTCTTTACAACGATTTGAGCATTGACACCGTGGTATGTACTGTGTCAAGACAATAATAAATGACTTCAATCCCAAGTCAAGCGTTTTTGTTTGCAGGCCTCGTCGCTTTATGGCACAGATGGATCTGGACCTACCATCAGCACAATTCTGGGGTTGTTAAGTGTTTTTCAGTGCAATATCTAATTTCATTAGTTTTTAATTGTCATATGGAGTGGTATTACAAATCCTAATTTAGTTAGTTTCATACCAGTATAACTGCCTATCTCACAGTGGGCACCTGTGGTGGTACTGAGCCGATCACGACTGTCCACGGATAGCAGCCTATCACACCATAATTAACACATCTTCAATTGAGATGTACAGGACAGGGAGAACAGCCTAGCCACTTGGGTGTTTCGGCCACGACCCACCACATCAGAGCAGCCAATAAGCAACCTGGAAGATGCCTCTGGTGAGTGCTTCCCGCCAGAACATTTTACGAGTAACAGTGCATGTATTACACCTCTACCATTCTCCATCCCCGACCTCACATCAATTTAAATTATTGACCCTTTCCAGATTTAAACTCCTCTATACTATAAAATACTTTTTGTGCATAGAAAAATATAAAATGTAACTAAATATTTATTTTTCTGCTTAAGGATTGCCTATTTACGTACTCGGCCATCTAAGTTCCATTGGAAACCAATACATAAGGTAACACACTTTTACTTCTTTCGTACACGAAATNACGTACTCGGCCATCTAAGTTCCATTGGAAACCAATACATAAGGTAACACACTTTTACTTCTTTCGTACACGAAATGGCACATAATTTAAGGCCTTTTTATATTGTAAACCCTGCTTTGATCTACAGTGGTTTAGAATATTTTTCATTTGTGTAGGGAGTTTTATCGTATTTTGACAGCTCCAGTTATTTGTTTTGGTTTAGAATATGTCGAACAGAACGTCTACAATTGCGCTTCCCTAACCTGTGTCTTAGGACAAGGAGGGGCTGATGGGTGCATGTGATCGTCTGATGTGGCGCTTTTCCAAGCTCCCGTGTCCTAAGTCAACATGTATCCCAAGTTAAAACATTCAGAAAAAGGAACTTTTGTCCCAAGATGTGTTCTAAGTTTATAGAAAAAGAAGAAGACTTCCAATGCTTCCGTTCGCATACGTGGAATGTTTATATCGTAAATGTAAACAATGGAAGTGCCTGGTGGACCTTCTGAAATAAATGTGATGATATTCTAACAAATAATCAATGATGTCTTCGTTCGGTCTGAACTATTTAATATAAAAGCTAAACCATTAGAAAAAAAAAAAAATTTGGATGTAAGTTGGCGAACATATATTTTAAATAAAACAGATGAGGCATATATTATAAATAAAAAAGCGTTCCACATGCAAAAGAGAGCCGTAAGAATAATCAATAACAAAATTAATTTACATGAAGACCCCTTTTAAAGCGCTAAGAGATTTAAATATTTACAAACGAATACATGTTTTCAGTACTTACATTTGTGCTCACAAACAGTTATTTATTTCAGAAAAATGAGTTATTTCATAAGCATGACACTAGAATAAAATAAAAACCAAATGTGGCTTCTGTTAACTTAAAACTAGTTCAGAATGGTCTGTCGGTTTCAGTTAACTTAAAACTAGTTCAGAAAGATCTGTCGTACCTAGGTAGCCAACTTTTCAATAAATTACCACAAAACATTTAAGATGTTTGCTTCCATAACTAAAAGTTCTTTAAAAAACAACTAAAATAATTTGTTATTTAAAGTGTATTTAAAAGCATAAATTAATATCTAGACATTCATAAAATTAAGAAATTATTGTATAACNAAACATTCATAAAATTAAGAAATTATTGTATAACATTTTATAAGGCACTTGTCTTGTTCTGGTTTTTCTCGTTCCCTTTTTTTTCTGTTTCAGTAAAACGATGATGTCTTACAGCATGTTGGAAGAAAATTAGTCACATTATGATGAAATATATTATGTGTGTACATGCAATCTGGCATATANCCTTACAGCATGTTGGAAGAAAATTAGTCACATTATGATGAAATATATTATGTGTGTACATGCAATCTGGCATATAAGAGTGTGTGAGGCTGTGTGCATTATGTAATCTGTAAAACTTTGTATACTGTAATTTAACTTGTCCAATATCTTTGTACTGCTTTGTATTGAAATAAATTATTTTGGACGCAATAAAACATACAACCAAACAAAAATTAAAATCATCCATCTCGGAAACATTAAATAATTAAATATTTAGCAAATTAAAAATTTTCAAGAGAACAAATAACGTGCCGAATTTACTGCGATCTAGTGGTTGATTATGAAAGATCTCTTCGNATTAAAAATTTTCAAGAGAACAAATAACGTGCCGAATTTACTGCGATCTAGTGGTTGATTATGAAAGATCTCTTCGCACTTCACATAGGCCATTTACATTCGTTCGTTAATGAGACGTCATTTAATGGTTAGTATCAGTTCTTATGAAAATACTGCCGGTTTTGTGAGAGTGCCGTTTTACTATTAGGCAAGTTTAATGGACTTTATAGTTTCGTATATTTCGCATTATGAAAATAAATAACCACTTGACATACGACGTTTTTGGTATTTACTGGCTGCACAGGCTAAGAGTATTAAGCCGCATTATATGAAGTGAAGTAATAGACGCCGAATTTAGAGTTTCGCTGAACTTAGTCTACCGAAATAATTTGATTTCTACAGCTATTTTTTAATGCGTTTAAACAACAATACGTCGCAAACAATCCCTTAAGAAGCAGTGGGTAAGCTACAAATCTAGGGGTATTAGAGAAGAATATTGTAAGCAACCTCCTTGTAGAGTTATTTTAGCCGTGTTTTGATTTGTAAAGTTTATTACTTACTTGGTAAACAAATATGAAAAGTAAGGGCGACAGCAGTGGCGCTAGTTAAAATTACGAAATATTTTTAGTGTTTTAAAGGAGAAATAATATGGAGTAAGAGCTAACAGCATTAACGAACTTGCACACGTTTAATTGAAAAGAGTTCAAATGCGCTGATGTTACGCGGAAATGAGATTGCAAAAAAAAATAGTAAAAACATTTTAAACTTTAAAGCAATAAGTGACAACTCATTTCGTAAGTTTGCATAACCATATTATCTTTATAAATATTATTTACANCGATCGACCCCTCTTGAACTTTCACACGCTCTCTTCCCCCGCTCTCCCCCCCTTTCTCACCACCACGTTCTCTCCCGCTCTCTTCCCCGCACTCTTTTGTCGTGCTCAGCCTGCCCATTTGGGGTAGAAAGAACAGTATGGTGCTATTGTGATCAAACAAATACCGTTGTTGCTAGCAAATGTCTTGAATGCCGCCGAAGTGAAAGCTGTGCCGTTGTCACTGACCAGAAAACCATATGTATCTAACGAGGATTGTAACAATCTGATTACACTTCCAGCATCAGTAGAGGCCACCTAGAATACGAAACAANATATGTATCTAACGAGGATTGTAACAATCTGATTACACTTCCAGCATCAGTAGAGGCCACCTAGAATACGAAACAACCACCACAAGAAACACCTGCCCCTGTACCGGACATGCAAAATCCACTTGGAGGCATGACCAATGCTGCTTCATGCAAATTTCACACTGTTGAACAATTTGTTCTACAGCCTTGTGAAAGCCAGGCCACTAGACATATCTACTAGCCAGAGTCTTTGTATGGACTATTCCTTGGTGAGTGGCNCAGCCTTGTGAAAGCCAGGCCACTAGACATATCTACTAGCCAGAGTCTTTGTATGGACTATTCCTTGGTGAGTGGCATGTAGAGTCTGCAATATGAAGGCCTGATCCTCCCGTACAATGACAAACACGTGTACCCCACAAGAGACATCACCTGTGGACAGTCAACTCATGTGGTCTTCTGACAAATGGAACATACTCCTCTCCTTGGTTGCCACTTGGCCAACCCTTCAGTACCCATGTGCAAACCCTTGACAGGACTGGACCTGCTCTAGTCAATTCTGCAATCTGTCGAGCCATCGATGGAGATGCATCTAATGCTTAGAGGAGGAGGACTTCTATTGGAGCTGGAACCTCTGCGTCAGGCGTGGGCCGGGGAAGACGACTAAGACTTCCCGCGTTTGCAATACAATGGCCTAGGCGATAATGTAATTCTAAATCATATCCACCGAGCATGATACTCCAACACAGCATTCATGGTGATATGATGTTAGGAGTCACCTTGTCTGTTGTCTCAAACTTCCTACCATTGTAATAAAAATAGCTGAATTAAATTCAATTATTAGAAAACTAGATATAATGATTTACGAATAACATATCACACCTATATTAATATAATCAATAAATATTTAACTATAACTAACATAATAATATAGATTAAATCAATTCAAAATTAATATATAAATAAAATAAATTAAATTCACTCTGATACAAAAGGTACAATAAAACATCTACTTAAAAAAAAAACAAAAATAACCCTTCACAGAACAAATAAACATATAACAAAAAATATTTTTTCAAATAAAATACTACTNAAAAAAAAACAAAAATAACCCTTCACAGAACAAATAAACATATAACAAAAAATATTTTTTCAAATAAAATACTACTTTATTGTCAATCTGAGCATATTTACGCTCAGCGGCGGTCATTGTATGGGAATAAAATGAAATGGGTACTTCTTCACCTTGTTTATTGATCTGACATAACACAGCGCCAAACCCATACTGAGATGCATCACACGTCAAGATCAACTGTATTTCTGGTTCGTAATGTGCCAGCCGAGATGCAGATGTGAGGAGGCGCTTGGTTGCAGCATAAGCTGCATCGCGGCGCTGTGTCCACTCCCACTTCACCGAGTTACATAAGAGATATTGCAAAGGTTCTCCTATTCTGCTTTATCTTTCAAAAAGGATTGATAGAAGTTGAGAATTCCTAAATCGGCCTGTAGTTTTTCATTGTTAGAAGGTGTTACTGCCTCATGGGTGGCTCAAACCATATGAGTTGTAGGTTGGATACCCTTTTGGCCAGTCACAAAATCCAAGAATGTCATTTCCGGCACCAAAATAGCATTTCTCTGCTTTCACATGGATGCCAGCATCTTTAAAATGTTTTAGAACCTGCCACATCTTGTTACAAACTTGAATCAATGATCCTTTTACAAGTACATCATCAAAATATGTCCAGACAATAAATCTTCCATAAAATGCTGGAAAACTCATGGTGCCACACACATGCCAAACTGCGGCCGATTCACTTGAAAAGCACCCGTATGTGTTTATTTTTTATTTGAGTCTGGGCAATCTCTTCAACAACATAAAGGTGTTGGAATGCCTTTGCAAAATCATTGTTGGCAAAAATCATGCCAGCATTCAGTTTTATTAGCAGCTGGCTAACAGGTGGAAAAGGATAAAAATCCTTGTTTCAAAGCTTTATTCAAGGTGTTCTTGTAGTCCCCACAGATCCTGATATCTCCGTTTGACTTAACTGATATAAGAATTGGTGTGTCCCAATCATCATACTTAACTAGTGTATACACCCCTTGGAAAACCAGCCTCTCCAGTTCTTTTTCTACCTTAGGAAAAAGGGAAAATGAGACTGTGCAGGTTCCAGCCGCAAGGGCCTTACTGATGGGTCAAGCTGGAATTGGACAGGCGGCCCTGTATACTTCCCCAGCTCTCTACTGAACATTTCTGGAAACTCACTAATACTCTCTTTATATAGCTCTTTTATTCCTAAAAAAACCTTTTACTTCTATGCCTAAGGTATCCACCCAATTCCTCCCTAGGAGGGATCACCTTAGACCCTTTAAAATAATAAATGGAAGTGTGAATTTTTCTGAACCATACTGTACTTCAACAATACATGAACCTAACTTCTCAATTACATCTTTACTGTAATCATGAAATATGCAAGTTGCCTTACTTAGCTTAGGAAACTGATGATGGAATATCCTGTGAAAGGTAAGCTCGTCCACTATTGAGAGCCCGGTTCCGGTGTCCACTTCCATTTCAACTGGATACCCATTTACAGTTACCACTGTGTTTAGCTCAGTCGCCCCTGGAATTCTTATTTTCATTAGATGGTAAACATTAGGTTCAGACATGTTTCCATCTGACTTTTCCTCACCTTTCGAGTCTTTTATGGAATTTACCTTGACCTTGGAGTCATTTTGAGAGGTTTTGGACTTAACAAACTCACTCAGTGTGTCCTGCTCATTTACGGAAAAAAACATTCAGTGTTTTTAAAACGGCAGATGGATCTATTATGCTGACCACCACAGCCTGCACAATGAAGGCCTTGTCTAGACTGATTTGGCCTACTGGAACTAACCTGATATGTTTCCACGTATGGAAATGTTTGAACACGTGGTGGCGCCTGACATACTTTCTCTGCGTTGACCACTGATGCAGCGGCTGCTCCCCTGATCTCCCTGGTGTTGCGGTGGGCAGCTTCTGCAGCAAGGGCTTTCTCTTGTGTTTGTGCAAATGTTTATGTAACTTCTGATAGCAATCTCCTCTGCACTGACTCATCACTCAATCTACACATAAACTGGTCTCGGAAGGTTAGGTCAAGGCTATCGCCAAAATTACAGTGGTCAGCCAAGCGCAGTAATTGGGCAACATACTTGGCAATACTTTCATTTATCTGTTGGCTACATTGATGGAATTTGAACCTCTGATATATTTCAGATGGTGTTGGGACAAAGTGGTTTTTAGTTAGTTTTATAATTTCTGTGTGTGTTTTTTGTAGCTGGGTTTGCAGGCGATGCAAGTGATCTGACAACTGAACAAGTTATTGAACCACAAATGCTGGAGAAAACAGCACGTTTCTTCTCAGCCGCAGTAACGTCATTCAATTGGAAATAAAATTACCAGCGCTCGGAGTATGCATCCCATCCCTGAGGCTGTGTGACATCAAATTCCTCAATTTGGCATAAGAGGTTAGCCATGTTGCTGCCGCCGATATACCGACTACCGAAAGAAACTTTGAAGTATCCCATCATCGCCAGATGTTAAGTTGAACACAAACTATACTGCATAAACTATTGCTTTACATAATAGATTTGATAGGTTACTATGAAATCCAGTACTACTTATAAACATCTACCTGCTCGTTTCCATGTTAACATCCCAGCAACCCTGACATGACTGCCAACCACATATCAACTATTTTAACTGTAGACTGACATACTCACTGCTGCCAACTCTGTAACTACTCCTATTTCCATAATACACAACATACTCTTTTATTTAAATTAAGTGAAGTTCAAAGAAACTCATCCGTATATAAGGATGGGTTTTCAGAGTTTGCGTTATTAAGGCCCAAGTGTTGTGTGCTCACTGGTGCCAATGGCGCACATTCTGTATGTGTGTGCCTACAGCACCTAAATGTGAAATTNCCAAGTGTTGTGTGCTCACTGGTGCCAATGGCGCACATTCTGTATGTGTGTGCCTACAGCACCTAAATGTGAAATTAATGTTGGCAGCTGCAGTGAGTAAAAGGTTATACAAAGATTTAATGAAAATTATTGTTTGTGATGATTCAAAAGAAAGTTGCATGCTTTCACAATGTCATAAATGTCCAGGAGATGATGTACTGGATGGAATCATCTGTGAGGAAGATGAGCTACTGATGAAATAAAGTGCAAACAATAGTTCGTCAACTTACCGCTGTTAGCTTGCCACCTTTGTGAAAAATATAGAAGAGTATTTGATTGATTAAAAGGGAAAGTTGATAAATTTAAAAACACATCACTTTATTGCAAAACGTCAGTCTGAATTTCTAAAATCAATAAAAGAAGATATTTCTTCTGCTGAGTGCATAATTTCGGGAGATTTCTTAGAAAACTATACTTTCCTGATGCAAGGTGAAATAAAGGCATTTCATTGGGTTAACGCATAAGCCACACTACACCTATTTGTTGTATATTACAAAAAAAGTTTTTCCCCAAAAAATGTTAAGCCTTTTGTGTTGTCAGTGACTATTTGACATAAAACACTTTAGCTGTTCACACCTTTCAAAAAGTTCTGCTTCAACATTTGAAAGCCATATTTCCCAATTGGACAAAAGTGTATTATTTTAGTGACAGTTCATTGGCTCAATACAAAAACAAAACAAACTTTCTTAACCTGGCTAAGCACAAAGATGATTTCAGTTTGTCTGCTGATTGGCATTTCTTTGCCACTTCACATGGCAAAAATCTGTGTGATGGTGCCAGAGCTAGTTTACAAAGAACCACTGAAAACCACTTTGAATCACCACAAGAAATGTTCAAATTTTGTTCAAGCAAAATTTCTGGAATAACATTTTACTTTAAGCTGTCAGATGATATTGCTTGTGAAGAGAAGTTACTTGAAATACGATTTCAAGAAGCTGAAACCATTCCCAATATAAGACTGTATCATGGTTTTGTTCCAGTATATGGAAATTATCTTGCTGTCTACCAATACTTATCATCACAGAACTATTTAGTGGTACCCATCACCAAACCACAAGCGGTTTTGCCAGACCTGAACGATTATGTATGTGTTGTTTATGATGGTGAATGGTGGATTTAATTGTTATAGGCAAAGAAACTGTAGAGCAAGAAGAACAGTACAAGGTCATATTTTTTCACCCTAAAGGCCCAAGCACTCGCATCAAACTTACAGAGGAATTGTTATAGATGAAACAAGTAAATATTGTAAGAATGTTGTCACCACTTAAGGTAGTAACTTACAATGGAAGAACACACAGCATAAGTAACAAACTGAGTGAAAAGTTATCAGCGATTTTCATAGAGAGAATGGCACATACTACACAGTAACATTGCTGCATAAACATGAGAGTTAGTAAATTTGTAAATATTAGTATAAGTGTACAAATAGTGATTGTAAATTAGAGTGAAAATTTAATTGTGAATGTATAAAAAGAATACTAAAATGGTGACATAGCAGTAAAATTTAATTGACTGGTACCACAGCTACAATATATTAACTTGTGCAGTGATTAGGTATGTGTTATGCGTAAAGCTGTTTTTGATGATTTGAAGTTACTTGCCAGCCTGAAGAAAATTTATATTAGCTCCATTGTTTGATTTACTTTTTTTGCACATCTATAGCAAACTGCCATACAAAACTTTGAATTCATATGATGAGAGCAGAGTGTGTAGTTTTCACACAAAAACCAACCTCAAGAACTTAAGTGAAAAGAAATGATTTTATTTACATTTTTTAATCCTAGGAAAACAGAATTAACAAACTGTTTCGTGCTCGCTGCTTTGTCCTGCGTGAGCGTTGAAGTGAAGGACAGAGTAGTTAGATTATTTATGGACGTGCGCGCTATCAGTATCAACCGGAGATGCTGCAGTTTTTCTCAAAAGATTGTTTATAAATTGTGTCTGTTATTCCTATCATGGTGCGTGCTGCTCCTGACCTTGGGTATCGGGTATCTTTGAGACATCTGAAGAATGTTCTGGATTACTGACCTCTTTACTATCAGTTTGACTCTGGGTGATGCAAACCTTCCAGGTCAAGGCCAGCAGAGTATACATAGTGCAACAGGCCTCCAGGCCGAGAGTTGTGTTGAGTAGTTGTTGAATGGTTGAGTTTCAGCAATAGACAACTAGCGAGAAGAGAAGCGCGTTGTGAGAGAAGTGACCAGCGGGAGGAAAATCTGTGACTGTGAACATTAGAGCAGTGAAGAGTATGACTTCAGGCTAGACTATTGGACTGGATGCATCAGTGAAAGACATTACAAATGATGGCAACAGATAGACTCATTTGTGTTAATGATGAGTAGGAGTTAATTGACAATAACCAAACACAGACATAAAGGATGTTAGTTTAAATACACATTAAATATTGCACTCACTCACAAATAAAAAGAATACTATGTAGTGAAAACAGATAATTTAATGCTATAAATAATAGCTGTGTGAACAAATTAAAAATCTAATTCAGTTCTTTTAAATTTATTGCCTCCATCCCTCACAAACTCAAATACGCATCCATCTAATGATACATTGAATAATAACATTTTATGACTCAGTATTGCTACATTAATTAAAATTATTATCTCAACATAGTGTAATTTTCCAGTTAACTTCCAACAGACTGCGGAGATTATTATTATTATTATTATTTTTTAAAATTAAGTCTTAATTTGTAAACAAATGGAAAAAAGACTTTTTATTATCAATACGCATTGTTAATATGTAATAATTTCTGTTTGATACATCCAGTTTTAAGTACAAGAACTTAATCAAACTAGTTAAAAATACAATGGCAGATTTACTTTATTCTTAGTTTATTAACATTGTAAAGTACTGTATCTTACTGGCAACTTTCTTACAGATACATAAAAAATGTTACTATATTAATAAATCATTCTACTGTTAATAGTGTGTGTGTTCCTCACACAAAATTTGTTTGTTCTGAAAATTATTTTATGAAATGTTACGCACTGAAATAATACAAATACAGATGTTCATTATAATTATAATACTGTGTATCCATATCCTGAAATTATCACTCTTGTATTGAATCAAAGGTTTGCAAAAGTAAAATTCAGCACTGAATAAGTACGAGGTAAATACAGATTAGTAATACTTACTCTCCACAGCAATTCACTAATAGTGTTCATATCTCGTCCATGTACGAATATTGTAGGTAACCTATTATAAATGTCTCGAATATAGAGGTTCTTCTTAGGAAGATGATGCTATTACAATTACATATTCTTAATGACATCATATTACTTAAACATAAAAATTATACTTTTATTTTCTTGGTCCTCAAAATACTGTATTTTTTTCTTTACAACCTGCCTTTTCCCTCTCCACAAAACATTCCATACTCTGTATTGTTGTGTTGAATTCATCCCTCTTTACTCTCTTCCTTTCGACTCATATGTACTCTTTAACATCCTCATATGAAGAGATACACTTGTGCCATACATTAATACAATGACATAGATATTCTATACATTTCTCTTTGAGGCACATGAAAAAAAATAAGCATTCTTTGTTTCACAATAATAATTTCTTTAGAAAATTAATAACCCTCTACAGACCAGCAACTTTAAAACATTTCACTACCCATAACAATCCCCTTGCATTCAAAACTGCATGTGTTTGCAAAACTACCATAAACTTCACCAATACATCATTCACTGTTGCCTGTCTGAGGCATTGAGGAGGGAAATATGACAATTTACCCCATTTACTCTGTACATATCATGACCTATGTTTTCCTCAATCTCATATAATCGCTCTTATAACAGAAGTAATTCTTACTCAAAACAAAATTTAAAAAAAGTTGCAAACAGTTTGTATTTATTAATTTTTTTATTTCTTTTCTTTCTCCTTGCCATTCTCACTTTGTGCCTTTTTTTTTCACCCCTTTCCTTTTCCTGACAACCTTCCTCATACTGTAATTCTTTTCCTTTTCCATACTGTCTTACCTCTCTCAACCCCTCCTGCTTCTTTTCTTTTTCCTCGCTGCTTCTCTGACCTGGTGTTTCAATCATTTCTTTCGCCTTACAAAATGTTGTTTACCAAACAACAATCAGGGACAGTAAACATGTCTGTGATTGTCTTACAATTGCCTGTATTTATTTAACTTAGGACATCATCACAGTGTTTTATTGGAGGGTGCCCCACTCCCACAGTAACATTGTTGGCCTACTGCTTTTACTGTGCTCTCAACAGTGTCACAGGGAATAGAAACTCTCCGAGCTAACCTTGCCTCGTGTAACACAACAGCTGATCCTAGCTTTGACTTAAAAGCATGTTGGTTCACCTTGTAAACCTGAGGTCACCTTTGCTGTGCTTCATATCTTATAACATTTAATTCACGACCCTTGGGTATACCCTTCTCAAAATTAGCAATCTGCTGCAGCATTTGATTTTACTTAAAGGAACTGAGTAACTTAAGACCTCTTGACATTCTGTATAAAACTCTTTACTTGCATCACAATCAGTATTATATTCATTGCATCATTACAGTTTCCAATTTTGACCGGACTCTGTAAAATTTATTCCTTGCTGAGTTTCACCATGGATAATTCAGATAACTTTAATAAGAACAGTAGCTAATATATATTATTGAAAGACTTTTTGTTGTCATGTTCTTTTTATTCTGTCAAGAATACATGGATGTGTGAAGGTAGTAATATTTGTGAGTCTATATAATGTCTGTTAATTTATTCTGTACGGTATTACTGTTGAAGTATGTGTGTCTTTTAATTATGACAGTTTTTTAATTGGATAATGATATTGTTTTTGTTATACGTTATTATAAAAAATTATGTGTTCCATAGTCTTATGTCTTTCATGATGTTTATAAGACTCAAAGGAACTAATATTAAATAAATAAATAAATACAGCTTAAGTAGAAATTCTGATTACAAGCGAGAGAAATATGGCATAGGGCATGTATGTTATACATTTTTGCATACTGTTAAAACAGAATATTGTAGGAATGCATATATATTTCAAGGTTTTCAGGTTTATAACATTTTAAGCAGCAATTTGAAATCTTTTTCCATCCTTGAGAATGTCGAACAAAGAAACCCAATCAGGAAATATTTACAAAAATCTGATTGGGATAGCGTACTGCCATACTAAAACCTGGCTTCTTTTTCATATTTTCTGTAAAAAGATTTCCTTGTGATGTAAAACAGTTGAGAGTCTAATAACGCTCCTTAAATGTAAATAAGGTGATTGCATAGAATAGCGGCTTTTCTGAAGGAAACATAGTAGACTCACAAAAGTAACATAAATGGGTTCTGCACAGGTCACCTTTTTAATAGTGAGGAGGGCGTAATAATAGAATAAGCAGAACGTCAAAAATAAAATAGATAATATATGAGGAGTTCGGCCGCTTTGTTTACGTTGGACGCCATGATATTTGGCTGTAGATGTGTAGACATTACTGTATGTTAGTTGCAGTTTAGATGCGAGAATGTGCGGTTCGGGGCGAGTGGTGTGTGTCTTTGTGCCCGTGAGTTGTGATGTCGGAATCCGACCGTGCAAAGGTTTGTGATTTAAGAATGGAGGGTGCAAGTAGGAGTGCTTCTGTCCGTGACAGTCATCTATGTGGCGGGTGTTACTTGGACGTTTTAGTACATCATGGTGTTTTGTCGATTGAGGTAAGGTGCAAGTCATGCATGACGGTAGTTGAATTGACCGAGGAGGACAGTGGAATTGTACCCGCCGCCTACCTAGATGAGTTAATTCGTATACTTCTGGTATGTTTTACGGTTATTTTAAAACGCTAAAATCCTAGATTAGAATAAAATTGTAGGTTGGATTAAAACCCTACAATCCTAGGTTAGTTTAAAACCCTATAATTCTAGGTTACATTAAAATCCTGTAATACTAGGTTAGATTAAAAATGTAAAATAGTGATTCACTCATCGTGGGGTTAAGTTAAGTGGGCACACACCACGAAATTAGGTGGACAAATGTTAAATTGAGGTGTTTTTGTATTTTTGTGGTGTATTTTTTGTGATTTTACCCCACAATTTCGCTAATATTCATAGCCCTCCCCACTATCGTATTTGTGGTTTGTATTGGTAATACTTTAATGCCCCCAGTATATTCGTGTTCTGTGTAATTAGTAGAGTGGAAATATACCACTTTCCGTGATTTTTTCTTTTATTTTCAGAAAAGCCCCTATTCTATACAATTACCGTAAATAATTACTAAACCTACCCATGGGATGCTAAATTTGGGTTTCTGAAGTAAGCAGCTGTAACATGGTCCGAACACACTTTATTGTTCTTGTAAATGTGCTCAGACACGTATCTCTTAAATACTTTATCTAGATCATCTCTTTGGCAGTTATGTACCTATTGCAGGCATCTGCAAAGATACAGAATCCTATTATACCTACACCATAAGTGATAAATAAGGCCCATGATAAAGTAATTGTAAAAAATGTCAACTGTGGTAATATTCTTTGGAAACTAGAAAAATGACTTTGAACAGTTTAAAACTATGTAGCTGAAGCATTTATATGTTGTAAAAATACAGCCCGACATGTTATTTCAGTTGAAGCCTTCGTTACAGTCATTATAAATTACAAAAACTAGCAAATTCGTCCCTCTAAATCACGTAGCGTCTAATGTAAACAAACGTGTCATCACGTCAAGCTGACAGAATGCAGTACGGTCAANCGTATACTTCTGGTATGTTTTACGATTATTTTAAAACGCTAAAATCCTAGATTAGAATAAAATTGTAGGTTGGATTGAAACCCTACAATCCTAGGTTAGTTTAAAACCCTATAATTCTAGGTTACATTAAAATCCTGTAATACTAGGTTAGATTAAAAATGTAAAATAGTGATTCACTCATCGTGGGGTTAAGTTAAGTGGGCACACATTACGAAATTAGGTGGACAAATGTTAAATTGAGGTGTTTTTGTATTTTTGTGGTGTATTTTTTGTGATTTTACCCCACAATTTCCCTTATATTCATAGCCCTCCCCGCTATCGTATTTGTGGTTTGTATTGGTAATACTTTAATGCCCCCAGTATATTCGTGTTCTGTGTAATTAGTAGAGTGGAAATATACCACTTTCCGTGATTTTTTCTTTTATTTTCAGAAAAGTCCCTATTCTATACAATTACCGTAAATAATTACTAAACCTACCCATGAGATGCTAAATTTGGGTTTCTGAAGTAAGCAGCTGTAACATGGTCTGAACACACTTTATTGTTCTTGTAAATGTACTCAGACACGTATCTCTTAAATACTTTATCTAGATCATCTCTTTGGCAGTTGTGTACCTATTGCAGGCATCTGCAAAGATACAGAATCCTATTATAACTACACCATAAGTGATAAATAAGGCCCATAATAAAGTAATTGTAAAAAATGTCAACTGTGGTAATATTCTTTGGAAACTAGAAAAATGACTTTGAACAGTTTAAAACTATGTAGCTGAAGCATTTATATGTTGAAAAAATACAGCCCGACATGTTATTTCAGTTGAAGCCTTCGTTACAGTCATTGTAAATTACAAAAACTAGCAAGTTCATCCCTCTAAATCACGTAGCGTCTAATGTAAACAAACGTGTCATCACGTCAAGCTGACAGAATGCAGTACGGTCAACNTCCCTCTAAATCACGTAGCGTCTAATGTAAACAAACGTGTCATCACGTCAAGCTGACAGAATGCAGTACGGTCAACTTTTTGCATAAAAACCCCAAGCAGTTGAGTATTAGTTTCTATTATATTTGCTATAATACAACTTAATGGAAACAAATTATGTTACCGACTCAGGACTGCGGTAGCAATAAATTGCAAACACCTACAAACAGACTTCATGGCTTCATGAATGACGTAAACAATGATGATCGCTGAAAATAAAACGCAACACTAAGGAAACAAATTCCTTCCTGCTATAAATAAATTTATTTTTATTACTAAGAAGAACTTTGAGCTATTTTCTGAATACCAAAGTGTACCTATTCTTCCCTGCAGTTATAATGCATAGACTATAGTTTTGTCACTATGTGTCTGTCATATCTCATGCAGACTATATATATATATATAACATACTTACATGCATTCATGCATATGGTACATTATAAAGGTATAATCAAATATATACATATTAGTGATGCAACAAATATTCACATTCGCGAATATTCACATGTTTTTGAACGTTTGCATTCGCAAAAATGATGCCAATATTTTACGAATGTATTCGGCAATGAAAAATAAAAATGTTTATTAAATAATAATGCAACTGCTATGATTAAAACATTTTTATTTATTAACATATTTTTTATGTATAAGAGTGTATTTTAATGATATTTGGGAAACAGCCTTGTAGTTATTCACTAGATTACATAACAGAAGCACACTCTTGATATTCTTTTATTCTTATTTACCTAAGCAAAATCAAATTAAGGCAGGTAATGTCTTAAAACTTCTAAACTATATTATAACACAACTGTATTATCAAATACCATTGAACTGCTTTAACACAAAACAATGGAATAAGATATAACCCAACCTTTTTAATTATACAAATAAACTTTAAATGAGATCTTTCGTAAAAACACTTAACTATATGCATTTATACAACCTAAAGGGTATCTTATTCAAATATGTGAGATCTTTTAATGAACTAGTAATCATGTTTAATTGTAAATCAAATCGACTTCTTATGAATAAAGTTAAAAATATATTGTGAAGAAAAACAAACAATATAATAATCTTCTTTTCAATTAAAACAAATATGTTCTTAACATTTTGTTAATTTTAACTTTGGTACTAATACTAACTCACTAATTATGTAATTTTTAAGATATCCATTAAACATTACTTCTTGAAATCAAAAATAAAACTATGAAAAATTGTTTATATCTAAGCACAATTAAGTGAAACACTTAGTAATTAAATAAGAGTAGAGGAATATTAAACTTCAGAAATAGAAGTTTTGATGCCTTTTCTCCTTGCAGCCTATTTCGGTGGGGTGTGTAAAGAAGACCAGCCCCACTAAAGACCCTTTCGCTAGGCACACTAGTGGGTGGTGTTACTAAATATTGCCTGGCTATGGGAGAAATAATACCATACTTCTTATTATTTACCGCCCACCATGTAAGTGGATCTACATCATTTTCCACACGTTTATCTAATGAATATTCATTGATAGTTTTTTTTAATCAAAATTTCTATAGGGTTCGTACATTTATTTTCTTCTTCTTCACTTTCGCTGGAATCCATCAGCAATTTCATGGTGTCTCTTAAAGATATAGATTTCTCTGTCAGACTGGCACTGGAACCAGATGTTTCAATCCGATGAGTAGTCATTCTGGCACGCTTAGGATTTGAACAAGACGATAGGCTTGATTCATCGTTTCCAATTGACTCTAAAATATTTTTCACAACTTGATCTCTGGTTGAAGAATTTTTGAAAAATTTTAATTTGTATCTCGGGTCAATAAAAGTTGCCGTAGCAAACAATACGTCATTTTCGAAATGGGAAAATCTGCGACATAGTTTTCGTTTAAGAACTAAAATTGTATTCCCAACGCATTCGTCGGTCACATCAAATTCACCAATAATTTTTTCCAAAGTTGACAATAATGGAATTACTGAGGATACAGAAATATTGGCTGCACTTAGTTCTTTTGTAATTTCTTCAAAAGGTCTGAGTAAAGTTATTATTTTTTCTACAATAATCCACTCTTCGGAAGTTAGTTGTGAAATCTTGTTATTCTGGGAAGCATAAAGACATAACGAATCTTTGTTTTTCAAAATACGCTCTAACATATACAAGCTGCTATTCCATCTTGTAGCACACTCTTGTATGATTTTCGGCTTTGGCTGATCAAGTCTTTCTTGTAGAGCAGCCAGTTCATCTTGAGCTACATTTGAGTGATGAAAATGTGTTGCCATCTTTTTACATTTTGCAATCACTGTTATAACGGAATCTTGTGCCTTAAGCCCCTCCTTGACAACCAGCTGAATTTGGTGTGACGAACAATCAATGTCTCTAATTAATAACAAGGAAATACCTTTTTTCATGTTTGTGCCACCATCTCTAACAATGCATTGCACTTTTTCTTTAGGTATTTCCCAATGCGACAACATGGTTTCAAGTTTTATAGCTATATTTTCACCAGTATGTCGGCCATCGTTAAATACCTCTGCGTTTAACACAATCATTTTTCTCTCAAAGTTTTTTGTTATACCATGATATGTAAGACTCAGCAAAGATATTCCTTAACATGAATCAGACCAAATATCAGTTGTAAACGCCAATTTTTCAAATGACTTAATTAATCCCAAAATTTTGTCTTTAACTTTGCCATAGAAATTCTCACATATAAATGAAGAAAAATGTTGTCGGCTTTTTATATTATACGACAGACAAAGATGGTTCAATAGTCTGACAAATCCAACGCTTTCGACAAAACTAAAGGGTAAGTCCTCTAAAGCAATCATTTCCCTTATTAAATTATCAATTTCCAAAGACTTGGCATTGTTGTTATCCCACTTTTTTGTTTTTTCGACGCAATCAGTCAAAGACATTTGTTTCAGGTCGGTTTTCGTACATTGTCGCGAAGTGGAGGCCACAACACTTGTTGTAGAAGCATTTCGCTTTTCATTTTCCCTATTCTTTAAAGCATTATACTCGTTTTTATGCAAAGCNCGTAGCACTTGTTCTTCCTTTGCGCTAGTATTATTTATTACATATTTTGCATTTCACATTTTCAACATCACATATTGTAAAATAAGTCCAAACTTTGCTAACACACGACCGCTTCATTTTGAAATATCACTTATCACTGTACAATTACAACAATAGAGTCTTTACAAGTTAAAAACAAAACTTAAGTATGTTGACTCGACGCTGCTCCCACCTGTACTATACAGGATGGTGGATAGCAGGGTACGTAGTAATTTGTTACGGTGCTGGCTAACGGCACTTTGGGCTGCTGTAAGAGGGGTGACACAAAAACGTAACTGGGTTCGGTTTATTCACGCTTAACTTTTATTGTCCAAAGTTACAGTGACCTGTACATCTATGAGACCTAGCCCCTTTTGTATCTCCTCGGACGGTGGAATCTAGCTATCCCGCGCCCTACACACGTCTCGGCGAATGTTTGCGTCGGGGGGGAGGTTTCGGCCGGTTGCTGAAATTACCTCAATGCTGGTGGCTGGCGTTTTCGTGCTGTCTCGGTGTCTCTCCCGGGAAGTCCTGGGCTCGATCCCTGGACATGCAGTTCTCTCCTCGTCGCTCGTCGTTCCTCGTATCTGACTCTCTNTGCAGTTCTCTCCTCGTCGCTTGTCGTTCCTCGTATCTGACTCTCTCGTGACTCCGGCGTAACTCCCGACTCCGTCGTAACTGTCTTGTCGCTGCTGCTCCGTCGTAAACATCTCGTAACTCTTGCGTAACTGACCTCAACTGTCCTTCACTCTCACGCAACTATCTTAACTGTCGCGTAACTGACTTAACTGTCCTCCGTGGCTCTTGTATATATACGTTTCTGTTCTATTTTCCATAGAACTCGGGACTTACCCTCTCGTGTTTGCAGTGGGATAGGGTTACGCGGGGTGCACTGTTTTTCCCCGATTTGTAATTTCTTGTGGCGAGGGGCGATAATATGCCCGGGACTCCCTGCGTTCGCAGCGTCACGTCGTGACTCAGGCAACATGACAGGTGCAGTTGGTTCGAGCTCGGGGATTCCTCTGGTCATTAGGCCATCGGTTTACGGCGTGGGTAAGAATAGCGTTGCCACTACTGGTAGGTATGAGCGGTACGCGTCAAGGTAACCTCAAACTAAATCTTTACGAAAACATTATTAGCAGCTAACTTCATTCAGTAAGCCAGCAATCACGATTTGTTTACTTCGTTCAGAGTCGGGGCATATGGGCCACTCTCGGTTTTAACATGGCTGCCTGGCCGGCCAGTTCTAAACGCGCGGTAAAATTCGAGTTAGTAGGTGCACACTTTTGGCGCCATATTTGAAAAACCAGCATTCGCATTCGCGAATGTCGGAGGTGAATATTCACATTCGCATTCACGAATGTCGGAGGTGAATATTCGCATTTGCATTCGCGAATGTGGAAAAATCGACATTCGGTGCATCACTAATACAAATGACACTTTTTTTTTATAATTGTTACACTTTGGAGCATACATTTAATTTCAATACTTGAAAATCATCTTGTACAACTCATATTCTGCATTTGAAGATGTAAGTATTACTTGTGTGGGAACTTTGTTGTGTGATCAGTGAAATTATAGTACAGTAGACTCTCCCTAATCCGGCGTTGTCGGGACCGGGGTACCGTCGGATTAGAGAATTCAGTTATAAGAGGTCACTTATTTGGAAAACCTTATTATGTATTTGCGGATATAATAATACCNAGGAAGTGAAGGCTGGTGCCCTCATATTTTCTTAGTAGAAACACAACGTGTGAGTTCGTGTCCCTAAACAAAGCATTTAAAGGTTGGCTCGCTAGGGAGGGAAGGTTTTCTAGGAAACACTCGGGTCGGGCCGGGCTAGCTCAGGCGAGTTCCGAAAACCAGCACCCTTCCTCCCGGGGACCGCCGGATAAGAGAGAGCGACGGATTAGAGAACGCCGGATTAGGGAGAGTTTACTGTAATTTCTTTATATGTAACTGAAATCAAATATTTACTGGCAGCTATTCAATTCGACAATATTCAAACATCAAAATCCACTATTTGCACACCCCTAGTGCATACACACATATTCACTTGTGAATATGGTCTTGTAAACTTACCGTTACTTTAGAAAGGAGGCTAAAGTGTTAACAAACAATGACGATGGAGTAAAATAAGATTGGCTGACAAGAGATAATAGATATGGCATGGACAGTATTAAAAAAAAACTATGATTACAGCAAAGATCATTAGAAAAACGAAACAATGCAATACTGATAAAAATAGGCCTTTACAATGTTTCGTAGCCAGATATCTTCTTCAGGTAAGACACTGGATGAAAAATGCACTAACAATAGACTGAAAATGAGGCAGAAGAACTTGGGGTGCATAAACAATCAACGTACACACTCAAGTGCACCAACAGGGAGAATGATGTCTGATTGGCATTCCAGGAAGTGTGCCTGCTGATTGGACAGAGATGCAGTGAGTCGCTGAGCTCGAGGGACTGTTGTGCTATAGTTTCAGTCGTGAAGTGTTAGTGTGGTTGGCCAAATTCACCGTCAACCAGATTAAGTGGTTCGTCAAATGTTCGTTCAGAAAATTATTTTTTACTAGAACCTTGGTCATTTGGTTTTAGAATAATTATTGAAAATTGTGTGCAGTGTTTTTTTGCTAATAATACAGTAGATCAGGTGTTTTATACATTTTTCTCAGTCCCATGATACTGTTGTGTTTTTATTGCAGTGGGTGGATTAGCACTTTTGTATGATCAGTCATGACATTTTACAATTCTTACGATTTGACTAAAAAGACAAATTATTTAAATTTATTGTACCATACATATTTGTACCAGTTCTTAATAGAGTATTTTGATTGATTAAAAACCTTGTACGTTTTAGTGCATTTTGTTTGTAGAACACATTATTTGTATTAATGTAATATTTATGCGTAGAAATTCAAGAATGATAGTTGTATCAGGTGAAATAACTACACCTATTAATTTATGAACATCTGTAACCTTCTATGACATAGATGTGTTTTATGCCTATCTTTTTTGTCCACTAACATCAAGTTTACTTACATACACACCAATTCATATTCCAACCTTCAGTGTATAAACACCATCCTGGCGATATTCTGGGTCGAGGTCCAGCCCACTTCATATATATATCTACATCTGGTGTTCAGCTTAATGTTCTAGCCTTTGTTATAAAGTTTTACTTTACTGTACACATGGTATCCATCCTAAGGTACCCTCATGTGTGTTGCTAGTTGAGCAACACTTGTTACAGGGAGCTTCACAAGAAGCCATACATGTCGTCCTGACAAACACTGTGCCACAGAAAATACTCTCACACTACCAACACAACTGCTAAGTCTCACAACTGGCAACCGGTGGCATAACGTCATAAGACGCCTAGATATCTGGGGTTCTGTTGTAAAAATATAAAAAACTGATAACTTAACATTTTAAATTTATAAGCAGTGAGATAATTTCTGTCACTTATGCCAGCAGTGGAGTTTTATTACCTCTGTATTCTTTGTTTTTCTTTCAGTCCAATTTCAAATGAGATGTCCGTCCAGGTGGGCGTATGGTTGTAGTATTTGCTGGGTGTGGGGTAGGGGGCTGTTGGCGCAGACTAGCTTTTCTTGGCGCTGCTTGGCTGCACAGGATACCACAAGGAGGCAATGATACGTGGTGTGTGTGTCGTTTATAGATGTAAGTTTAGGGTAGCTTCATGTGCAAGACCTTCTCTTAAAAGTGAGTCTCCAGTTAAATTTTGTAACTTGTGCGTACAGCAGTGTGTGTACACTCTACAGGAATATTTTGTGAATATTTTCAGGTGATGAATGAAGAAGTGTGTATTGCGGTGAACCCAGTCAAGCAAGAGCCTTGTGAAATTACTTTCCCAATTATAAAAGAAATAAAAGATGAACTACTGGTGAGTACATAATGATGTGTTGTCAAATACAGGAGACACCAATAATGGACAGCTCTGTTTGAACAGTGCTGGAAATAACCACGGGGCAAGATAAGAGACTGCAATAAATCTTTAGCTAGAATTCTTTAGTGTATGCATATACAGTCTGTATCAAAAATATTCATTCAATTTATAAAGGCTGTGTCTTTTATACCAAGGAACAGAGAATAATGGAGTTAAGATCAAAATAGTCAGTGACGACCGGCAGTTGAAACGAACCCCATGCAAAGGATGTAGTCGGTTTCAACCACCCTTTTTTTCCCATTTTTTACAGCATGTGGGTAAATAAGAGTTCTCGTCCCACCCCTCTCCCACCCCGAAAATATGAGATTTAGTGGGCCACAATTAAGCTTTTTTGTAAAAAAAATTTTGCTTTTTTATTAAAACTATACGTATCAGTCTCAAATTTATCTCATAAAATTAACATTATGTCAAATATCTTTACTTAAAAAAAACAATATTTTTATATTAGATATTTGATTTCTTGATGGGTTTCATTGTGTGATTTTACTACTATTCCACGATGATCTCCTGCAAAAAAAAGTACCACACAACACATTTTTGCCCGCACCAAGTTACAATTTCTCTTGTATTTTGGTAAGATAAGACAAAAAACTTGAAATATAGGCATAAAGATAATGCCCAGTGTCATTTTGAAATCTGACTTGGTTTATGAGAAGCTGGGAAATGTGTTTGGGACACTATATGTATGTGTCAGCACTGATAAGAGTAATTTTAATACTCTACCATCAAATTCTAAACTTGTTAAACATTGAAGATGATGTGGAATTGGAAATTATCATAATTCATGCTACACACTTATCAAATGACAGTACACAGACCCCAATATTAATGACAGGAGTTTAAAAATTTGAATTACCTGCACCTTGCAACTTCTCTCTTTTTCAAAAATGTCCGTTAATTTTGCTGTATATCCTTCTGTTCCCGAGAAAATGGCCTCACTGTGTCAGGTAGAGAATGAAAGTTTATATTTTGTTGCTACACAAATTCAGGACAAAAGGTATGTTTATCTAACAATTCAAAACATACATAGTTCTAGCCTCTACACTGTACACAAAATTTGGTGGCCTTATGCTTTAAAGTTAAACATCACATTTTTTTGTTTTTTAAATATTGAAATTCATTTACATTTTTTTCACACGTGGATATGATGTTCAAATGTTTCTTGTCTGAGTTAATAGGTCTGAATAATTATTTAATACAAAGCTGGATTTTTGTGCATTAGCTATTTTTAAAAAAATCTGCTGCGTAATGTTCTGTTTGCAAGCTACTAATGCAGGATAATTGCGGTTCATTATTTTATATGCAATGGAAATAAGTGAATTAAAAAAAAAAATCAAAGTTGAGCATAAATAGTGCAATAAGATGTAGAAATTTTTTTTTTTTATATTTGGCAATTGCTTTTTGGTCTTTTCTCATTGCACCTAGCCGCAGTGAGTAACAAATAATTAATTTGCTGGCAGTTATGCAATTATATAGATTTGTATATTGTATTTTATTTTAACTAAACAAACAGATTTTAGGGTTATTAACGCTACACTTTACACTACAAGTAAACTAAAGGTTTAACATTTTATGTGATCTACTTTTCATTGAATGTTTTTTTCAAAGTGTAGTAGCCACGTAATTTAAAAATAGGTTTCATCCCTGAATATAAGTTACAGTTTGGGTTTGAGATTTATAAACACTTGTTTAGTTGTATTAACCAATGAACTGTAAGCTTCATGTTCTGTTGTAGCAATATAGACTGTTGCGAACTATTACAATGTTTAAATTCTAGGAAACATCTCTGTCAACTATATTTTATACACACATTAATTAATTAGGAATAAATGTATGTAAAGTATGAATGTTTGTAAAATGACACCAATTATGGCAAACTGTTACTTACCTTAATATACTACATCGTGAATTGTGAATTTGATTGGGTGAGGCAAGTGTTATTTGAAATCGAAAGTAACTTAAATTTCCACAGCGAAGTTTAATGTATGCTGCAGTGTAAACATTAGCAATATTATTTTAACTATACGCAAATACAAGATTAGAGAAGAGTAATGGAAGATAACAGAGACCAGAAAGTTTGTATCTGCTTCTCTCCTATACGTCTGAAATATTTTTGAAGTTTTATACACCGCAACAATGAAATCACAATTGGTAATGCTTTAAGAGGGGTATAAACTTTACTGTTTTCTCTCCATTTCACATGCATGCAAGCCATCTATAGCTAAAAACATAATAGTTTCTCACTTACTACTTTTTTTTCTGTGCTTGCCCAGAAAAATAACCAACACACCATTGTTTTACTATCTTTTGTGTTACAAATATTTTTCGTAAAGAAAATATTATAATTGCATAATGGTTAAAAAATATAGAAGATTTCCCAGTAAAATTTTTAAAATATTTTGATAGTTTTTGAGTGATGACTAGTTTAGTTTAAACGTTTTTCAACTGCGCAAAGCAAGAATGCAGTGCGGTTGAGTTTCCTGCCCCCGTGCAGAAACAGAGGGAGCACGGAGGATGTGCATGTAAGGGTGAAATTCGAATGTTTCTTTTCTGCTCCGGCGAGTGCGAGGGACTGACTGGAGGAGCGGCAGCCGTGCTCAGCTGTAGTAGAGCACTGAGATGTGTTGCGGGCAAAGCTAAAAACATGTAAATAATTATCTCTGGCATTGAAATTGAGCTCCAGCCAAATAATATTGCATTATTTAAGGAAAATAGCATCAATTTTGAGTTAATAATACATATTTAAAACTTTGATTGACTAAAATATTTGTTAAAATGAATGAAAATTTGGTCAGGGCTAAAGCACGAGAGCGTGGCCTCACGCACCGCCACCCGAAATACCTGTTTGGTTAAGATTGAAATACCTGCCTGAGTGTGATGTTTTACTTACACTTATCATGGAAAGGTTTAATAGGCCTCCCTGCAGACACACAGCACACATTTGCATTATAGTCAAACTCGTCCCACACGAATGAACACACTTGGTGTTACTGCAGTCATGTCGAATCTAAGTTTGTCTAATGGCGTAGAAAGGTAGGGCCTGTAAACTTAGTCTTTCACAAACCCCCACGAGAAAAAACCACTGACGGTGAGTTTGGGCGACCTTGATGGCAAGTTACAAGGTCTCTTACGGCCAATCCATCTGTGTGGAAGCTCGTTATTCTGGAATGTTCTAACTTGTTTGTTTTACAACTGTGTTTCATGTTCAAACCATACAGGATTCAATTCAAACATGCTATATGGCAAGGCAATAAACAATGATATGTGCTGTTTTGTGAATTCATTCTGGAAAAGGAAATCGAAGATTAAACATTTCTTTCACGCATGGTGTTCAGTGATGAGAACATGCTTCGTCTAAGCAGAAAGGTGAACTACCACAACGTACATATATGGGGATCACAGCAGCCACGTGCCATAGCTGAGCATGAGAGAAACTTCCCTAAAGTGAATGTGTTCTGCTCCATGTCCCAGAAAAAGGTGTATGGTCCATACCTCTTTGTGGAAAACAATGTCACGGTAAACATACATCTGCAAATGTTCAAGAACTGGCTCTTCCTACAGATACAGAAAGATTCCAATGATTTCATATTCCAGCAGGACGGAGCAGCATCACACTGGCACCTGCAATTTCAAACATTCCTGAACAGCGAGCTTCCGCACCGATGGATTGACCATCAAGGGCCTGCTATTGTGGCATTACACCACTGGTCCCCAAGGTTGCTCGAACTCTCTCTCTGTGATTATTTTGTTGTGGGGGTTTATGAAAGATTCTGTTTTCATGCCCCCTGCTCCCTTCCTACAACACAATGGACAAACTTCACAACTACGCAACAGCAGTGGCTGCAGGAACACCAGACCTGCTCACTCATGTGTGGGATAAGTTTGGCTCTTGTGCGGATGTATGCATTGCATATGCAGGTGGTCTATTGAGCATTTGTGTAAGTTACAAGTAAATTTTCATTTTCAGATATGTATTTCAGTCCTTTATTGGTAAAACAGATATAGCCTTTTGTAATTGGATGAGTCTTTTTTTATGGAACCTGTATTTATTAACAGTTTTAATACATTTTTCTCTTTGGCTTGTTAATGTAATTTTTTTAATTACATTTTTATTGTCATTCTGAAAAAATATAATTGAGATAGAAAATTAAATTTCAGAGTCTACTATGTTGCATCAGAACTTTGGGATCTATTAATTGCATTAGTAAACACATGTGCTGCTATCTGTTGTCTCAAGGTGACACCACCAGCAGGATTTCTTGCAGGAATGAACAAGCTGCCTGGTATTGGTCTCCAAGTATATTTGGGTTGTCTTTAGAGTAGCATCCTTTAGTCTGCTACTGTTGTTACAATAGAGTTTTACAGTTTTAAGAACATTGTAGGCTTTTGGCATTAAGCCATATCAAAGTCAACAGATAAATACAATGTTTTGGCAATTGTCACCATCTTCAGGGTTTCCGTAGCTGTTAGGCTGTAGTACTGTGGTTTCTTTATTGCCGTAGGCTGAGAAGGTTGTGCTTCCTGATGGGTATGGCCATAATGCTGAAATACTGCAATTTAAAACTATAATGCTGAAAAATTAAAAAATGTATTGTGGCTGAGCAGTTTTTATCCATCAGACATCATCTCATAATAGTGAGAAGTGCAATTTAAACCTGTATGTCAACCAGTTGGTGTTATGGTACACTGGGATGGTGTCAGTTTTGAAAGTTGCATTAATCTTTGGTATTAGACTTGTACCTACTCTTATTTATTATTTTGTGAATTCCAGTGTTTTCAGTTATTATTAGTGTGTGTGCTTACCTTTTGGTGATGTCCATGTTTTGGGGAAACCGGGAAAAGTCAAGGAATTTCCCAAAAAGAGAGGGAATTTTTGAGGCTGTAATAGTTTAATTTTGTGTATGCATTATTATTTTTTTCTTTTACTTACGAATAATATCTTTTCCAGATTTCATAATGATAAAATTATTTTGTTTCTGATGATGTTGGATTGGCTGTGCAGTTAAAAACATTCTCGAGAGCATATATTGATATATCAATAGGACTTGAGTTTATATATCGATGCACCTGTTTGATCACTGATCAGTCAATTCCAGTTTTTTTAGGCACATTCTTTGTCTTAACAAAGGTTAATTAACATAATTTTTATTTTACTTGAAAACTATGTATTGTGCAACGAGTGCGACGTAGTAATGCTAACCAGCACTCATTTTTTTCTGCGATTCCATAGTGGAAAGTGTCGGTATTTAGTCAGAGCCGTAGCGAAATTTCTTTGTTTTGTGTTGGCAACTTTGATTAGTGAACCACCAGTTGCTTGTTGGAAATTAATATGATATTGCATTAGTGCGTTAGGGTTTTGCTGGTTATTTTAGTCAGAAAATTTATATTGATGTGTATATAAGCAGATCAGTTTATATAATTATTATGTGAAGTGTGTATGTTTGACTTTAACACTGCTGCCTTTTTTTGTATCGACTTGCTAAGTGTATGCTACTTAAAATGGTGGACGATGCGCCTATTGAACTGTTGTTTAGCTGGCATTTGCGGTGTTTAGCTTTGTGCATATTATAAAAATTTGTAATGATGCAATATTCTTAATTTTTTGGGACACGGGTGTAAAATTCTTTTATGTTTATGAAGCTTTGGAAAGCTTCATAATATTTTTATCGGGTTTGAAGTTTTAAGCCGTAGTGGCTCGTTTACCGTGTTAGTTTATCTGGCATACATTTGCTTTTTACGGTTATTGGGCGGACGGTTACAGTTTTCGTTTCAAACATAGTGGTTTTCAGTTTTTTTGAAGCGTCAACATTATTTAGCTTTTTCAGGCGACGTCAACAAGTTTTAGTTCCTTTGGCGCCATTTTGTTGTACGAAAGGTTCATTTATGTTGACGGCGAAGTTCGTTTATGTTGATGGTGCAGTCTTAGTTTCAATAACGTGCGGAGCAGTGTCGATAACGTGTTGAGAGCGTGCGTGGCCAGGCCCTTATCTCAGGAGAGGGGGGCGAGAGTCAGAACAAAAGACGTGTCTGTCTGTTGCCCTTGGAGCAGTTTCGTCAGTCGTCGGAAGCAGTTACTTCGGGTCAGTCGCCCGTGAGGGCAGGTCAGTACAGTCGTCAGAAGCATCATACAATGCTAGTCTAGGTCGCGTCGTGTGTGAGGATAACCCCCACATCGGCCACTAGACTTTATTTTATTTCTCTGCCGGTGTGGGAGGTTGACGCATTTTATATTTATTTTGATACAAGTTTTAAGACATTAATAAGCTGTAAACGACTGTGGCGCTGGTCTGTACTTTTATATTTACCTGAGAGAGGTTCGTACTCTGTATACCGGCAATTTGTATGAGAACTGTGAAACTTCAATAGTTAAAATAAACATACATAACAAAATACTCTGGAACTTCCTTCTTTATCAATCAGCGTCAATTGTACTGAGTCTCGTGTTTCTACCTTGAGCTAGTTGTGGCAAAGTAACATTCGGCAGTGTAAGCGGCCGAACGTTACAAAATGGTACCTAACTGTGGGGCTGCAATATTATAAATATGGCTTAACGAGCCACGGCCACGTTACAAACTTTTGTAAATTAAAATAATAGTACTTATTTCAGATGGTCATATGATTACAATATATGTTTGTGTACATTCACAGAATTTTTTCTCCCACATATTAACACTTTTTTTACAGTTCAGTGTTTTGGTGACACGTGTTCAAGAATTTCAACCCTTCAGCTGCAGACTTATTTATCTTAATATAAGACATTTAACAACACAGGCAGTCTAAACCCACTAGAAGAATATGGTTTGTGAAAGTCGCCATTATTAGATGCTTAGAAGTGAAAATTTTGTGCAAATAATGTCTTAAGTGAATATAATTTTCATACTTTTTGTAAGAAAATCGTGTTCACTGAAAGGTGGCTGTATATTGAGTCGTTTGCAGAACATCTTTTTCGCTTAGTAACATGGGTAAAAGGGCAATCTCTAGCCACATTGCGGGGAAAAACACACAGAAGCTATGAGTAATAGTGCCAAATAAGTTAGTTTAAGGGAATTTTTTAAGGCCAGTGCTGCCGCTAAAATCATGCAGCCTCAAGATTTGGTAGATCAATCTTCACAAGCAGAAAGTGAGACAAAGGTATGTTCAGACATGCCTGTAACTTACACCTCCATTGAAAGTAATTACCAGCTTTTATCAAAAAGGAAACATCCTCCAAGAGTTTGTGTTGAAAGAGAATGTGACGAAACCTGAAATTATTTGGTGCATTCATACTATCATGCAACACCAGTCTATACGTGGAGGTGCATCGAGTGTACCACTATTTCAAATGCTTCCAGATTCAGAAATAGCTTCAAAAATATATCTTCAGAGGACAAAGTATTGCTCAATATTTTCACCAGCAACTTGTCAAGCTGTGCAGTATCTGCAAGTAGTTTGTTTGGAGGTTTGATGAATCATTGAATAAGATTTCACAAAAAGGACAAATGGATATCAACATTAGGTTTTGGAACTCTGAAACAAATATGGTTTCTACAAGAGATTCTTTGGGTCTGCCTTTTTGAGCCATTCAACAGATACAGTTTTGCTGAGGTAATTCATTACTGCAACCAAAGAACTTTAACTTAATAAATTGTTGCATGTATCAATTGATGGACCAAATGTTAATTTAAAGTTTTTTCTTGATTTACAGGACCACTTGGAAGGAGATGCTAATAGTCCTAAAATTGTTGACATAGGAATGCATAGACTTCATACGATGCACAATAGTTTTAAAGCTGGCATCAAGAAGACCGATTGGGAAGTAATAGAATTTTTAAGGGCTTTACACAACTTATTTTATAATGTACTATCTTGACGAGCTGATTACATTGACTATTCACAGTCTTTCCTCTTCCCTCTGAAGAGTTGTCAAATACATTGGGTTGAAGTTGTGGAGCGAGCAATTGCAATACTTCCAAACCTTTTGAAGTACATTAATGGTTTCACTCGTGATAAAAAGATTCCTACCTGTAACAGCTTCCATGTGATTTCATTAACTATGAAGGACAAGTTGTTGAAAGCGAAGCTGTTTTTTTTTTCAGTCTCTAGCCGTGGATGTGGAGCCACTTTTGACTGGATTTCAATCAGACATACCACTAACACCATTCTTGTATAGGACAATTAACTCCACCATTAGATCTCTTATGGCAAGGTTTGTCAAACCACAAATCTTTGAGTTTGTATATAATGTTTCTGGAATCGACCTCACTAACAAGGAAAATCTCCTCCTCTCAAAAGATGTGAACGTGGGGTATGCGGTGAGGGATGCTCTTTGTCGAACTGGTAATGTGAAGCAATGGGACATCCTTTAGTTAAAAAACGAATGTCGAAATGCAATGGTGGCATTGTGTAGTAAGCTAATTAATTGATCACCTTTAAAATTCAGACTGACCAAAGGTATCTTGTGCTTGGATCCTGAAGTTGCCAGTTCGCAGTCCATCCATGATGAGAGGCTTGGGCTTACATTGGAGGTTTTTGTAGAGAAAAAGTGGCTTTCAGGCACAAGAGCAGATAAAATATAACGCCAATTCGAGAATGTGTGTAGGAAAGACAGATTTCTTGAAACAATGAAGACTTACTCCTATGCAGAACACAGACTGGATATGTTTTGGTTGACAAAAGTACTTTGTAGGTACTGATGAACACTAAGATCTGTTATCATTTTTGATGATGGTGTTTATACTGCCTCATGGAAATGCTTTCCTTGAAAGAGGTTTTTTAATAAATAAGGAATGCTTAGTTGATAATATGCATGAGGATTCTATTGTTGCCCAGCGGCAGCTATACAATGCAGTGAAAAGTCATGGTGCTTTGGAATCTGTGGTATTTTCAAAGGAACTTGTCTACTCAGCCAGGAATGCTCGAGCTCGTTATATTGAGTTTTGGAAAGGAAACTCTCTGAATAATCTCAACAGGACAAAATAATATATAAAAAAAAACTACAGCAAAAGAAAATGGAGTTGAATGAGAAGAAACAAAAGATCATAGAGGATGCTTCAAGGGTGGCCTTTGCCATAGATGAGGAATTGAAGTAACTCCAAAACTAAGGTAAGTCTGAAATATTGCCTTTAAAAGTGGTCAGGGAAAAATCATGATTTGCCTGGAAAACCTGGAAAATTCAGGGAATTCTGAAAGTGAATTTGAGTGGCCACCCTGGAAGTGCCATAATACAGTGTCAATAGGCACAGCTACCAGTTTGAGCTATAACACTTCATGCCAACACCTTGTGGGATAATCAGTCTTGTACTAGATGGAAAGAAAACTGTGGGTGGGAACAGGCAGTTAGGATTTACCCTTGTAGCAGCTGGCTGTCTGCCAGATGCTGCCCTGGGACACTAACAGCACCTAAGAGGCTGGGAAAATGTGCCACTTATATTTCATGGTCATAGACAATACTTTTGCTATTTGAATATCTTAGCCTCTAGGATTTATCGTGCCTCAACTGTCCAATCGGTGGGGAAAGTTGCTCCCAACTCTCACCAATGTTGACAAGACATAAACGTGCATGGTCGCACCATCCCACAAATACTGAGACCCTTGTACTCAGTACGTATGAGGTGCGGCAGTGGTTCCATCCTATGCCTCTCCAGGTGATCACAGGAATGTTATGCCTCAACACTTCAACCATTCTTTGGGAAGGACTCCCTGGGTGACAGCAGAAGTCTACTGATGATACAAACTACTGTACACATATCCACTAATCACATGTGAAGACCAAACCTTTAAATTGTGCATGACCATCGTGGTTTAGTTGTCAGACAACTCAGCTACGACCAATGTGAACTGGTTTTGATTTCCAGCAAAAGTTTTCCTTGGTTATTACATTGGGAAATGTGCAAACATTGATGTTACCCAGTGGGTTTTCTCTGTTGCTCCCATTTCCACTTTGCCATGTCCCCAATCAGATGGTGTTCATTTGAATCGCATTGCAAGATCCCCAGTCCGAGCTGACATCTGGTGTTCTCCTTTTGAGTCAATACTTAACAGACATTAACTGCCCACTAGTAATTGTTCTGTGGTTAAGAAACTTTTGATACAAATATGGTGGTCATCTATAATGAGCTTGTCTGGAGACTTATTTTTTGTTAGAACTAGCTCTTTAAAGGAATAATGTATTGTTGGTTCATCTCAGTCATATGATTTTCATTAATAATATATAAGGACTGTGAAATTATGATAAATGCAATAGGTGGACTGCAATAAATTGTAAGAGATTTGATTTTTAATGTCATGTCATATTTCCCCAGTGGCAAGTTTCTCTAATACAGAACTTCTACAAACTCTTTGAATTTAAACCAACTGCTAATATTAGTGCCAGTTTCTTGGTCTTTCGTACTCATACGATTTTCCAACGAACCCTGAGTAATCGGTGCACTTTAATAGCTTCTATAATCAAATCTTTCATCAAGCAATATAATAATTTTTCATGTCAAAAAGAAGGTATCATAAACCCGGAGTTGATTCAACTCCGGGTTTATGATACCATCCAGGTTCCAAGTGTGAAGTGCAAGAAGAAACCACCCGCAGCCGCCAAGAAACAGACTCTGTGGGTAAGTGATTACCCATGTCACCCCGCTGCGAAAACTAGGTCAGGTTACCCGACCTGCCAAATAACCTAGTGCGACAAGAACTGTTTACAGTTTGACCTTTTGAAGTTGGGGCCTTCAGGCGAAAGACTTGTAGATGCCACACTCAAGTGTGCCTGAGTGTAATTTTATTCAAGTTCCAAGGTTCTCAGTATATGCCTTCAGCCGGGAACCGGAGTAGAACATGTTCAAAGTTTTTTTACCGAGAGAGAGTTGTGTGTTTACATTTGCCCTAACGGCAAACGCCGCGGCAACAGCTGCGGCAACAGCTGAGAGACAGATAAGGGCATTAATATTTTTTCTTTCCACGACCTGTGAGTCATCTTAATAGTAAAACGTTACATGAGTCAGTGTGCTTTGTGTGTCATCGTCAGAACAGTTGTTAAAAAGCGCCAAGAGTGCCAGACATTAGAATTAACTCTTGAACAGAGTTACCAGTCTAGTAGATAAAGAGTTGTTTTTCTTCGACGACCTGTGCAGTTGTCCTCACCATAAAGTCAATAAATACGTGTCACCAAAATGTAAAGATTGCCAGCTGTGCAATATATACCGGCCATAAGCCACCTGTTTGTTTGCATACATGAAGCATGTTTCCGCCTTACCAGGAAACCGAAGCACAGAAGAACAAATGAGGTAGAAGTGTAGTGATCTATATAGATCACTGTAGGTAATTTTGTATAATTGTGTAACCCTGTAAGAACGTTGGTAAGTACTGTACGTAGTCCAAGCTGTGTGGTACCAAGTGTTTGTTTAAATAGTGCAAGAAGTGTATTGCCCTATGTTTTTTATTTTGCGAGTTCAAAAAGGTAGCCAGGAGTTACACTGTACTGTAACATACAGTCGATGGCAGGGATAGAACCCAGGTAGAAGTCCATCAGTTTTTTTGAGAATAAACGCCTTGTGTTTTGTAACCAGCAGAGCTGGAGTGTTAGGCCCTCTTTACAGGTAAGGGCATGCCTTTTAACCGTGGAGACGACGCAGGTCTGTGAGTAATAGCCAGATTAGGGGAAGCGAAGAGAGCAAAGTCGAAGAGAGGGGAGGTCTCACCTGTCGCGCCACGCGAGGTAGTCGCCCGAGAAACACGCCGCGCTAGCCCACGCCAGAGGTGAGGCAGAGAGAACACAGAATACGTTAGCTTACAGAGGCAACCAAATGCCGGAAACAGAGATTTTGGCACGAAGTGTNAGGTAGAAACGCGCTTCCAAGCTGTACACGTGTCCTGCTGCGTACCCCTCCAACCCATCACCTTTCCACCCCCTACGCCTCTAGCAAGCCAAGTAAAATTTGTTGAACGCCGAGATATCACGAGATAGGAGACGCAGTTTGCCTGAAGTAAGAAAACGCGCACCGCTGAAAAATAAGCTGAGATGGTAAATTCAAGCGGCAAGATCACCACTTCCCCTCCCCCCCCCAAACCATCAGGAACCAGGGCACATTTTTGAAATANTTCCCCTCCCCCCCCCAAACCATCAGGAACCAGGGCACATTTTTGAAATACATTGTTCTGTTTCCTACCACCGCCCCCTCGCCCCAACAAGGCGACACGTGCCGACAATTAGGGAGGGAGGCTAGTGAGCATATAAGCCTCTTTGCGAGAAGGGTGGGGTTGGAGTTATCAGTAGACCTTTGAGCAGGAGAGTTACATATCGCCGCGCAGAGGGAGCAGCCGCGCCAGTGCGGTCGGGGGACCAGACCCCGGCGACAACAGTACCTCAGTACATGAGTACGTCAGTAGAACAGCAGTCCAGGGGAGATGGCACCAAAACGTGGGCCTTTGCCAAGGCCGCCCACATCGCTGGAGCTCACCCACCACAGACAACATACCAGCACCAACAGCAGAGTAGTTAAGTATCAAGTCGCCGTCCAGAGAAGCCCCCCTCCACCACGACGTCACCCCCAGTTAATACGAGTAGCCAATATAGAGTACCACACCTCGGAAGTGTTTCTGTATGTTTTTTATAACTCGAGACTATATATCCATCCTTCAAAATGAAACACCAAAAGACTACATTATTGAAATACCCTGAACCTTCAAGGCACCCTTATAGTCTGTGCCTGGAGGAATTAACTCCAACCCTATGAACCACTGTGTGCCACAGGTGGGGAATAGCGTCAAGTTTAATTGGCGCACATCAGTAGCGCCGTCAAGTTAAATTGGCTTCCCAATGGTGGTACCATCAGTCTGTTTGTGTGGAATGTACAATTTCAAGACTTTTGCGTGAAAACTATGAACTTTAAAATANCGGAGCTCACCCACCGCAGACAACATACCAGCACCAACAGCAGAGTAGTTAAGTATCAAGTCGCCATCCAGAGAAGACCCCTCCACCATGACGTCACCCCCAGTTAATACGAATAGCCAAAATAGAGTACCACACCTCGGAAGTGTTTCTGTATGTTTTTATAACTCGAGACAATATATCCATCCTTCAAAATGAAACACCAAAAGACTACATTATTGAAATACCCTCAACCTTCAAGGCACCCTTATAGTCTGTGCCTGGAGGAATTAACTCCAACCCTACGAACCAGTGTGTGCCACAGGTGGGGAATAGCGTCAAGGTTAATTGGCGCACAACAGTAGCGCCGTCAAGTTAAATTGGCTTCCCAACGGTGGTACCATCAGTCTGTTTGTGTGGAATGTACAATTTCAAGACTTTTGCGTGAAAACGATGAACTTTAAAATAAACGGCCATCAGCTCTAAATACTGAAGACCATATAACTACTGCTACAAATAAAATTAAACTTGATATTGAGGATGAAACAGAAGGTGAAGATAACCATGAAGACAGAATTGACGAAAATGAAGATGAGGACATTTATGGTGCTGAAGACGATGGCGATTTTCTTTATGCACTGACACGCCCCTCTCCCACATTTGCTGCAATGAGCTGTGTGAAGAAGGCAAAGGATGCTGAAAATAATGGTTACCTATTTCCCAAAGACCCGAATGAACTTTTGATAGACTCGGACATTGGATTGCTTCCCAGCAAGGTGGAGATTTTTCGCACATTAATGAAATATCTGCATTCATTAGAGAACTGAAGGGGAGGGGTTATATTGCATGATGTGATGAACTGCTTTCTTCTGAAATTGTAATCACAAAATTATAATAAATTATTATTATAAAATTGTTTTTTTTCTTAATTTTTGTGCATCATTCTTTTTTTTCCCCTCACATCTTTAGTGGTGCTATGAGCACTAGACTATTAAAGTAAAGATCCACATATGGAATATTAATGAGGAATTTAAGTTCAAAAGATGCATGCATATTGGACTGCATATAAAACATTATGTTTGTAATCGTTTACAAATTTGGAGACAGTTGTTGAACGAATGTAATTTCTATACAAATGGGTGGGGCAAACCAATAGATTGATTAAAGGATAAATCGATTGATGAATTGGGATTGATCAAAATATTGATGCGAAGATGGGAAGTTTGATGGATTGATCAAAATATTCATTGATTGGACAATTGAAGGATTGATGGTCAAGAAGAGAAATGAATATGACTGACAATAACCCGAGCTGCCTTCATACAATCCTAGTCTCAAGGGTCTAGTACTGTTGGTATTTAAATTATGATCAACTATACCTAAATGTTGGTAAATACTGATTCCATATAGATTTTTGATTTGACATACCCTATGCCTATAAAACCTATAAAACCTATATGGCTAACAGAAATAGACATATATGCTTGTAGAGTTAGTGGTCATAACTGCTGAGCACCTTCGGGTACATCCGACAATCCCGACTCGTGCTGAAGTAAGGGGCCACCAAGTCCACCGAAGAAGCGATCCTCTGTAAGCGAGCGGGGCCATGGTGGCTGAGCATTTAGACTGCTCGCCTCTGACCAAGGCGAACTGGGTCTATCCCTGGCCGGTTCATTCTGGATTTTCACAAGTTGGAATTGTGCCGGGCAATGCGGCTGGTTGGCGGGTTTTCTCGGGGATCTCCCATTTCCACCGCCCCATCACTCCGGCACTGCTCCATACTCATCTCATTTCACCATCATATGCTCTCAAGACCTTGCTGTTAAGAGCAGCCCAAATCTATTCACTCACTCGGTAAGCGAGCCTCAGCCACAGCTCAGAGTCTCAACTCACATATCAAATACATTGTTCCCAACTTGCCATAATCATTCTTCTCACCTTTTCACCTCCTTAAGGGATGAATTTTAAAAAATTCTGGAATATTTTTTTTTGTTTACATTTGAATAAATAGACTCTTTAAAATACATCTTATCATGATAGTTATCTATTGAAAAGTCCCCAAAAACACATTTTACCCCTTTTTTACGTTCTTAGGGTTTAAATTAAAAAATATCCTGAAATTAGTTTTGGGTGTTACATAGGCCACCTTCTGAAGCTAAGAGCACATCAATATCTCATCTAGTTAATTAGCTACTAAGAAGTCGTCAAAATACTTTTTTTTTTCATCTTATCCTCGCAGGTGTTGAAATTAAAAAGAAATCCTGAAATTGGTTTATAGGTACTTGTACAGTCTACCTTTTAAAGTTATCAGCACAATGTTATATCATTGTGTTAATGAGCTCTTGAGAAGTCTTCTAGAACACATTTTACCCTTTTCCACCCTCTTAGGTGGTTGAATATCGAAAAATGCTTTTTAAGTGGGTGCCAGCACCCGTCTTCTAGAAATTTTCATGCTTTTGCATCCAGCAACTTTTGGTCAATCAGTCGTAAACTTCATTTTACACATACATATTATTTATTTTTATTGTTAATAATTTGTCATGGTGATGGGAATTTAGTTCATTTTTATTATATTTTTTTGGTGCATGTGAGGTTATACATTCTTCTATCCATAATACTTGTGTTGCTGTGTTAAAATGTCATGTTAACATAGAATCCTGAATGTCACAGTGTGAAGATAGAGCTTATGGCGAGAGCTTGGCTTCCTGTGCTGGAGATACGTATGTTCCACATGAGACTGCGGCAGCANACGATGGCGATTTTCTTTATGCACTGACACGCCCCTCTCCCACATTTGCTGCAATGAGCTGTGTGAAGAAGGCAAAGATGCTGAAAATAATGTTTACCTATTTCCCAAAGACCCGAATGAACTTTTCATAGACTCTGACATTGGATTGCTTCCCAGCAAGGTGGAGATTTCTCGCACATTAATGAAGTATCTACAATCATTAGAGAACTTAAGGGGAGGGGTTATATTGCATGATGTGATGAACTGCTTTCTTCTGAAATTGTAATCACAAAATTATAATAAATTATTATAAAATTGTTTTTTTTTCTTAATTTTTGTGTATCATTATTTTTTTTTTTTTTTCCCCTCACATCTTTAGTGGTGCTATTGCTATGAGCACTCGACTGTTAAAGTAAAGATCCACATATGGAATATTAATGAGGAATTTAAGTTCAAAAGATGCATGCATATTGGACTGCATATAAAACATTATGTTTGTAATCATTTACAAATTTGGAGATAGTTGTTGAACGAATATAATTTCTATACAAATGGGTGGGGCAAACGAATAGATTGATTGAAGGATAAATCGATCAATGAATTGGGATTGATCGAAATATTGATGCGAAGATGGGAAGTTTAATGGATTGATCAAAATATTCATTGATTGGACAATTGAAGGATTGATGGTCAAGAAAAGAAATGAATATGACTGACAATAACCCGAGCTGCCTTCATACAATCCTAGTCTCAAGGGTCTAGTACTGTTGGTATTTAAATTATGATCAACTATACCTAAGTGTTGGTAAATACTGATTCGATATAGATTTTTGATTTGACATACCCTATGCATATAAAACCTATATGGCTAACAGAAATAGACATATATGCTTGTAGAGTAAGTGCTCATAACTGCTGAGCACCTTTGGGTACATCCGACAATCCCGACTCGAGCTGAAGTAAGGGGCCACCAAGTCCACCGAAGAAGCGATCCTCTGTAAGCGAGCGGGGCCATGGTGGCTGAGCAGTTAGACTGCTCGCCTCCGACCAAGGCGAACCAGGTTCTATCCCTGGCCGGTTCATTCGGGATTTTCACAAGTTGGAATTGTGCCGGGCAATGCGGCTGGTTGGCGGGTTTTCTCGGGGATCTCCCATTTCCACCACCCCATCACTCTGGCACTGCTCCGTACTCATCTCATTTCACCATCATATGCTCTGAAGACCTTGCTGTTAAGAGCAGCCCAAATCTATTCACTCACTCGGTAAGCGAGCCTCAGCCACAGCCCAGAGTCTCAACTCACATATCAAATACATTGTTCCCAACTTGCCATAATCATTCTACTCACCTTTTCACCTCCTTAAGGGATGAATTTTAAAAAAATCCTGGAATATATTTTTTTTGTTTACATTTGAATAAATTGACTCTTTAAAATACATCTTATCATGATAGTTATCTATTGAAAAGGCCCCAAAAACACATTTTACCCCTTTTTTACGCTCTTAGGGTTTAAATTTAAAAATATCCTGAAATTAGTTTTGGGTGTTACATAGGCTACCTTCTGAAGCTAAGAGCACATCAATATCTTATCTAGTTAATTAGCTACTAAGAAGTCGTCAAAATACTTTTTTTTTTCATCTTATCCTCACAGGTGTTGAAATTAAAAAGAAATCCTGAAATTGGTTTATAGGTACTTGTACAGTCTACCTTTTAAAGTTATCAGCACAATGTTATATCATTGTGTTAATGAGCTCTTGAGAAGTCTTCTAGAACACATTTTACCCTTTTCCACCCTCTTAGGGGGTTGAATATCGAAAAATGCTTTTTAAGTGGGTGCCAGCACCCGTCTTCTAGAAATTTTCATGCTTTTGCATCCAGCAACTTTTGGTCAATCAGTCGTAAACTTCATTTTACACATACATATTATTTATTTTTATTGTTAATAATTTGTTATGGTGATCGGAATTTAGTTCATTTTTATTTTATTTTTTTGGTGCATGTGAGGTTATACATTCTTCTATCCAAAATACTTGTGTTGCTGTGTTAAAATATCATGTTAACATAGAATCCTGAATGTCACAGTGGGAAGATAGAGCTTATGGCGAGAGCTTGGCTTCCTGTGCTGGAGATACGTATGTTCCACATGAGACTGCGGCAGCANGGAAGATAGAGCTTATGGCGAGAGCTTGGCTTCCTGTGCTGGAGATACGTATGTTCCACATGAGACTGCGGCAGCACAAGACGAGAAGCCCATTATTAAGGAGGAGATAACATTTGAGGATGGTTTCATATGTGGAGAGGTAAACTCAGGTGTGTATTTATAGTTTTGTTACAGCTGGTGTTCATATTAATGTTGGTACTGAATATTGTGTTGGGGAGGAAGAATGCTTTGGGTGATAGGAAAGTGAGACTTACTTGCACACTCACGCCACTAGTGTGGTAGGTATAGTTAAGCTGAAAAGAGACTATGAGATGAAATAGTTCTGTAAGTTTTGACGGTTGCATGAGAGTCACTTGCATTGAGCATTACTGTCAAGTGTAGGGGATAGTGCAGGGGCCCTAATGATATATTTACAAATAAATGTGACTGTCTAAAAATAAAAGTAGCACATGGTCGTAGTGCACAAGATTGTTTTAAGGGACTGCATGAAGCTTGTGGTAATGTAGCATTGCAATATTATTCATTGGTATGAGGGGTGAAATATTATGTGAAGGGGGTGGTGTTTTTTAGAACAGTGTCTGTTCAGGATGACCTCTGATTGAGTTTTGCTTTCCTTATGTAATTTTATGGCCAGTGAATTTTGCATGACTTATCATGGCAGTATGCATGTGTATGCCACAAAACTGTACTTCATATTTGGCACAGCATGTTTGGAAATGACCTTGGAAAACATTAAATNATGCATGTGTATGCCACAAAACTGTACTTCATATTTGGCACAGCATGTTTGGAAATGACCTTGGAAAACATTAAATTGCTGCACTGTAGATGCCCCACACTTTCACAGATCTTGGTACACTGTTAGTAGAGGTAGAGAGATGATTTTTTTTTTAAGGACCGTTGCAATAAAAGGATTTCGGACTGTTTTGTTCAAATCATACTTACTGCTACAGATGAATAAAGGCGCCTGGTTTATTTCCAAAGAAATTGTGCTGTGCATGGCGAAGTTTGAACATGATGTTCATTATGGCATACGCTAATGAGCTGTTGAAATAGAGATACTGCCACATAGCTTGTAGCAGCCAATTTCTCCATAATGATGGTGATGATGTGGCATGGCATGGTCTCCATAAGGCACTGGAAACATTTCGGAGTCATGCTGATCCACTGCATGCACATCCTTCTCAACAGCATCCAAGATGTGTTCAATAAGATTGAGGTTGTGTGACCTTGGGGTCCAGGCAAGCAACCTCAATCACAATTTGGGAGTGGTGGGCTTGTGTATTGTCTTGCTGTAGGTTCAAATCTCCTGCAGAGTGCAATAGGTGCAGAAAATGGATGCACGTGATTTACCAGCAGGTCCCTGTGTCATTTGCTGGTGAGGGGTGATGGCACATGTACCAGAGAACCCATTTCATCCCACAGACACAATCCCTGTTTGAGAATACAAACACTATTCTCAGCCGTACCCTGAAGACATCAGGGATCCATCACTTCATGTGCTTGCAAACGCATTCATACCCTGCTATCGGCATGTACCAACTTGTACCTTGACTCATTTGTCCAGGCAACCTTTTTCCATGTGCCGAGGGTCTAGTGGCAGTGTTCAAGAGGTACCCTAGCAGGGCAGTAGCCTCTGTACTCCACAGCGAAATAATGGTTCTGTAGTATAGCTGCTCACAGGTCATTGTGGTCCAGCATTGAATTGGTGAGTGTTCTGCTGCACTGTGGCCTGTCTATCCACTATTACCCACAGCTAGCCTACAGGGACCCTTGTCACCGACATGTTGTATGCCATGGCAGTTGTCTGTGGTGGCAGTGGTTTTACCAGGATCCATGAACTTGTAGGACACTCTCGGTACAGCAGCCTGTGGAAATCCCGGTGCTTGTATAACTTCAGAGGTGGTGACATTTTGTTTCTTCCCATTCTGGGGTCGACTTTTACTGACACTGTCAGAGTAAGGTCTGACAACATCCCAGACATGCATGGCTGGGCACTATTTCATTTCACATGGCACGACCACAACACCATTTCTCCAGAACGACAGGTGTCTTATTCAACTGCTCATCAATATATGACATTCATAGGATAATACTTGCAGGCAATGAGTCCCATCGTGCTTCATGACAGTGTGGGTATTCTCACTGCTCATGCTGTCAAGAGACTCCTTTGCAACTGGTGATGGCAGCAACTGTAATGTCTACTGTGCTTTCCTTCAACAAAAGTACAACTATTATCTTTTGGCCAGAATGAAGGGAGGGAAACTGTGAGGGAAATCATTACAACATGAGAAAGACCGTTATCCATGCTGTAGAGTAGTCACTTCAAGATATTAACACTGGTAGGCACACTGATGGTACACGACTCCTTCAATAATTAACGGCAAAAGGTGACAGACATGGGGAGAGATTACACCAAAGACATGTATGCAATTTTGCCTTGGTGGAAATCTTCAAAACTATAGATATTTTGCCATTATAACATTTATACTTCTGATATTGTGATTGTCAATAGTTCCCAAGAATACTGTCACAAAGTTGGAAATTACCAATTTTAACCCCAAAAAATTATTTTTTAAAGTACTGTATTCATGTAAATTTGTGATTAATCATCTGTGGTGTAAAAGTCAACATGTTTTATAAATGGAATATTATTTTTATTTAATGGACAGATTTCTTATGTATAAAATGTCACTAGAGAAACATACATTTAACCTCGACTTATTCTCCAAAAATGTTAAAAACTTTGAGCGGCATCTGTGGACCCATAGTGATTATAGCGTGTGCTCTTGTCGTGTTACATTGAACGTTGACAGCCCAGCGGTATGTGGATGAGGTCCAATGCTCCCATTTCTGGCCAAGTTTCCATGTGCAATATTCCAGAAGGATAATGCCCGACCACACACAGCCCGAGTTGCCGAGTTGCCCGAGTTGTCATGTCCAAAACTATCATGACGGGCCCACTTCCCTTACATATCCCTAATGGAGCACATGTGGCACCAGTTGAAATGCCTGTTGCCGCCATGCCACAGTACCACAGATTTGGTACACACCGTCCTACAATTGTGGGCCCATCTGACGTCTTCTGGACTCCATGCTAGACCATGTTGCAGTGTGTATCGCAGTGCAAGGGGGTATAATGCACTATTGAAGATGATTGGACATTGTATATGTAATTGCCCTGCTGCTTTGTTTTTGTGATCGTGTGTATAACTCAACTGTATCACTATTTCTATAAAGTTTCATTATCAACCAATACTTCTTTCTGTGTGTGTGTGTATCGAACAAAACATGTCTCGTGTAACTCAATATGCACGAGTGATGATGAACAAAGCAAATGTGGAGAGTAAGTCCAAACAAAAGCAGATACTTTTAACATAGCATTGTATATGTAATTGCCTTTGGCAGCATCATACAGGAAGAGCAAATTTAGTGCTGATTTGTGTAGTGCCATCATAGTAACCAACATTCCATTTAAAACTTTTGAAAATCCTAACTTTAAAAGTTTCCTGGAAATGTACATACTGTTTTCACCAATTGGTTTATTTGGAATTGGCTCTGAAGTAAAACCATGTGCAGTCTGCATGTGAAGATACCATCTTCAGGTTAGGGAGACTATTAAAGATTAACATTTTGTGGATTTCTTTTGACGAAACTACAGACAGCCTGGGGCTATCTAAAGCCCACTTGATCTACATAAAGCAGTTACCAAAAACAAACCATGAAAGTCTCTAATTGCATCAGTAATGGGCTAAAGGTTTTTTAACGTACCAAGACAAATTTCTACTCACCTTTACATATGCTGCATCCTTGATACTTAACTATTGAATATGTACTCTTCTCTTATTCTCATTACATGCTTGGCCCACAACCTGAATTGAGTAGCAGAGTAAATGAGACTGGAGATCCTGAATGTTAACAAACTTCTTCAGTGAATAAAATTTGCATTAAAGCTTCATCAGAAGCTGCCAGATGTTCCTCTTCCTCCGGAACCTGTGCTCACATGTTGGGAACATTGCTGAAAGTTGCAGAGTATTATAACATGCATTTCCCACAAATCAGAGAGGTTATAGCTAGTTTAGGAGAAAGGGTGGGCAAACCATGTATGAACCAGCTGAAGTTCTAAATGTAGCCAGTCTGAAAACACCAGTAGAACACTGGGACATAATATTGTTGCACAGACTGCTTAAACTTTTGGACTTCCATTCTAGCTTCGCAATCAGTGGGAGCTATCCTGGGAAGCTGAGCTTTCATCTTTGTCAGTTTATAGACTTTGAGCAAAACTAATGCCGTTGGTAGGAGAATCTACTGCCAATTGAGACTGCTCCTGCAAAGTCGTCTTCATTCAAGAGTGGTCGAACCATCAGTCCCACAACCTCTTACGTTGTCCGTACCATGCCAGAGCCCTCCAAGTTCAGTTTGTGCAGTGATATTCAAGATCTTTTCAAGTGCCCACAGTTCTTGGAAAAAGATTCAAAAGAACAGTATTCAGTGGTGAGACCATGTGATGTATGCATACATTGTTTGAGACCATCTCATCAATCTAAAAAATGTACCTCAAAGGGTGGTTGTTGGGCATGCCATGCTTGACACCACTCACTTGTGCATTTCTCTTATTCTTATACAGAAATACATGAGAAGAGAGTCAGTTATCTTCATTCAGTCATTGTAGTACCAGATGATGTAGCTTCTTGTTGATGAAGCCCAGGTGCTGACGGACCATCAGTTGACCTCCCTAACTGCAGTGCATTCAGCTTCAGTGAGATAGGATTGCTTTCTACTGCAGTTATCAACATCATACCAAAGGGTTTTAGTGTTGCAAGATTTGACTGGCCAAGTCATTATCACAGAAAAAAACAAGAAGGGAACTGTATCTGTACACTGTCTCTCGCATGCTCCAGTCATATACTGCCAAGCACGTTGTTTCATGCACTGTGAAACCATGTGTCGAGAATACACCCAAGCTCCATCTTGAGACATTTGTTGCCCCTTATATAAATCCATTACCCAATGTTACTCTGTCATTTGCTAAATGGTAGCATATTGAAAATCTAACTTCCTTGCCTGTCCGACACATTCTGGTGGAATGTCACAGGTATGACCAATCTCGTCATACTGATAATGTTCCTGATGATCTAAGGCTGATGCTGTGTGTTGAAAATACATCTGTGAGTGGTGTAATCCCATTTTTAAGAGCGACTGCNCTGATGATCTAAGGCTGATGCTGTGTGTTGAAAATACATCTGTGAGTGGTGTAATCCCATTTTTAAGAGCGACTGCACTTTATAATGTGTTTTTATTTGCTTCTTCAGTCTTTTACACAGTTGTATTGTTTTTATGTTTTTGCTTCTCCCGAGTATTTTTTCCTGTTTTGTGCGTTTGTTTTGCAACTGCCCTTTTGTCTTCTGTGGAGGTGTTTCATGCGTTTGATTTAACTTTTCTCCAAGCGTTGGTGACCCCAATGTCGAGTGCACTCTCACTCACTCACTCACTCACATGAGTGTCATAGAAAAGCTGTGTTTGACGAACAAGGTAATTACGTAACCACTGTTATNTCTCACTCACTCACTCACATGAGTGTCATAGAAAAGCTGTGTTTGACGAACAAGGTAATTACGTAACCACTGTTATTTTAGGTAATTGTTATGCTATATTCCAGGCCACAAGCTTTATCTTCTAGGGAAATAAGTATTTTTTGGATGTTATTCAACCTCCCACCTACCGTGGTGTTACAGCCATGTAAAGCAACAGACTGAAAGATGTGGCTGGAAATAATTTATCAATTGTGACCACACCCATCAATTATTTTGGCCCTGGTGTGGAGAATGCAGGGGCAGTGATTTATAAAAAGTCACGGCTTTGTTGTAACTTGTCTTCATTTTTTTATGTACGTACGTTATTGTTTGGCGATTTCACATTCAAGGTACAGTTTTGCCACAGAAATGCCAGATTCAAGCTTGTGAACTAATTTTAATATGTCTGCAATACTCAAAATAACGCACTTTATTTTAGATTCCATTGTGATTCCCTGACAACCAACTGTCTTGCTGTGCAGCATGGCGTGACGTGTTTACAGTGACTTGTGTGCTGTGACCTGGCAAGAGGGTGGGAAGGAGACACTCCGAGACAGCGGCAGACTACATTGCCACGTCTCCGTTGGCATGCCACTTTGTTTTAAGAAAGATCTCCCATGGTTTTTCATACAAATTTTGCTCTTGCAAAAAATATATAATACTCACACACATAGTAAATGCAGTGCTGAATAAGTGTTTAAAATTAGGAAATTACATCCACTATATTTTCGTGGGTCTTTATGGTTTGCTAAATGAAAAATGTCCCGTGCCCTCTTAGGAACCTAAGGTTACTGCTAGTTAGGAAAATGGTCTTGCTCGAGACAGTAAATGGAATACAAAGTCTGAGAACACAATCTGGTGTTATTCTTATTTTCATTTTCTTTAATTTATAAAAATTAATTCAATTTAGATTTTCATTATTGTGCCCTAATTTTCTTTCCATCTACGTAGTCATTAGCTGTTAATTTTGATTTCTGGAGCAGCATTTATTTTGAACATTGTCTACCTATTGAATAGAATAAATGTTTTAGTGTTCCATTATAAAAAATTATTTTTGCACCAGAGACGAAGAAACATTGACTTAATGTGGGAAACCATACTTTTACCACGATTTTTGGGTTATTAGAGGCCAAATTCAGTCCGTCTCAATTTTATAAATTCATTTGTTCCAGTCGTGATGCTTTANTAAATTCATTTGTTCCAGTCGTGATGCTTTATAACAGCTTATAACTTGGTGAATCCCATACCCAGGCAGTGCATTGTCTCGGAAGCATAGAGCATAAGATGCAGCTTGAGTTGCAACTCCTGCAAATGTGTGTACAGGTTATGGATGATTATCTGACTACACCAGGCACAGAACTACTTGGCCGCTCAAGGTTAGTTGATCTGCAGCGCTCCTCCCACTAGTTGGTGCCAGTAGCCTATCACGGCTGTGCGCTGTCGCCTAATTCGCAGTGTTATAGTGGCCACAGGGAGTTGAAGCAAAATGTTTCTCAGATGCACTCAAAAAATTGTGAAATATTTCATTAAAATTCAGTCACTTTTTACAAGAGGCTTATTTTGTTGAATAAGTAGGTGAGGTGAAAATTCTGTATGGTTCAGTTGGATCAAAATCTTAATAAATGACTGTTATATAATTATTTGAAGTGTCAGTACGACATAGCTTTTTGATTGAACACATAGTCTTATTTGTTGGGCATTTGTTAGATAATGCCACATGAAATGTGCTGGCATAAACTCAAGATGATTTTTCAGAATAGAGTAAATTATTTGTTCTCCCGACAGGAAAAAATATCTAATGCTCTTAATTTGTACTGTCAGCATGCAAACTGATTCGTTCGTGTGGCATACTATCATAAAATATTTATTTTACTGCTATTTTGAAAATAATTACCTTAGTCTCTTAAATTAAACAATATTTTTTTGTGGCCTTCCATGTCAATTCCGGCTTCTTGGAAATCACTGGAATGGTTCCCTTAGATAAACATGAAATGTAATGGTATTTCTAATGCTGTAAAAATATGTTGTTGTGACGCAAGTCATTATGTTAAACCAATGAACTAGTATTGGAAAATAGTTGCTCATAGAGTTGGCAATAGTCATTATCTAGGATTGCCCTTTCATAGTTTTTTAATTCTGGCTTTTAAAATCCTGTGAATTTCAATTGAGATATTTGGAGCTAAAACAAATCCATGTTCTCCAACATTTTGTATTATAGTGCCTTATGAAAAATGCAGGAAAAATATTATGTACACACATGTATAGTTACATATACACTGAAGAGCCAAAAACACTGGTACACCTGCCTAATATTGTGTAGGGCCCCCGCGAGCACGCAGAAGTGCCGCAAGACAACTTGGCATGGACTCGACTAATGTCTGAAGGTATGCGGGAGGCAATTGACACCATGAATCCTGCAGGGCAGTCCATAAATCCATAGGAGTGCGAGGCGGTGGAGATCTCTTCTGAACAGCACATTGCAAGGCATCCCAGATATGCTCAATAATGATCATGTCTGGTGATTTAGGTGGCCAATGGAAGTGTCTAAAGTCAGAAGAGTGTTCCTGGAACCACTCGGTATCAACTCTCGACGTGTGGGGTGTCACATTGTCCTGCTGGAATTGTTCAAGTCCGTCGGAATGCACAATGGACATGAATGGGTGCAGATGTTCGGACAGGATGCTTACGTATCTGTCACCGGNGTCCATAAATCCATAGGAGTGCGAGGCGGTGGAGATCTCTTCTGAACAGCACATTGCAAGGCATCCCAGATATGCTTAATAATGATCATGTCTGGTGATTTAGGTGGCCAATGGAAGTGTCTAAAGTCAGAAGAGTGTTCCTGGAACCACTTGGTATCAACTCTCGACGTGTGGGGTGTCACATTGTCCTGCTGGAATTGTCCAAGTCCGTCGGAATGCACAATGGACATGAATGGGTGCAGATGTTCGGACAGGATGCTTACGTATCTGTCACCGGTCAGAGTCGTATCTAGACGTATCAGGGGTCCCATTTCACGCCAACTGCACACGCCCCATACCATGACAGAGCCTCCACTAGCTTGAACAGTCCCCTGTTGACATGTAGGGTCCATGGATTCATGAGGATGTCTCCATTCCCATGCACGTCCATCAGCCCGATACAATTGGAAACGAGACTCGTCAGACCAGGCAACGTGTTTCCAGTCGTCAACAGTCCAATGGCGCTGTTGGCGGACCCAGGCGATGTGCAAAACTTTGTGTCGTGCAGTCAACAATGGTACACGAGTGGGTCTTTGGCTCCAAAAGCCCATATCAATGATGGTCCGTTGAATAGTTCGCACGCTGACACTTGTTGATGGCCCAGCATTGAAATCTACTTGAATTTGAGAAAGGGTTGCACGTCTGTCAAAGTTTAATGATTCTCGTCAGTCATCGTTTGTCCTGTTCTTTCACAATTGTTTTCCGGCCGCAGTGATGTCTAGGATTTGATGTTTTAGCGGATTCCCGATATTCATGGTAGACTCGTGAAATGGTCGTACGTGGAAATCCAAATTTTATCGCTACCTCGGAGATGTTATGTCCCATCTCTCGTGCTCAGACTATAACACCACGTTCAAACTTACTTAAATCTTGATAACCTGCCATCGTAGCAGCACTAACTGATCTAGCAACTTTGCCAGACGCTTGTTGTCTTATATAGGTGCTGCTGACCGCATTGCGTTACTCTTGATTGGTTCCATACCTCTGTTATTTGCGCACGCACGCCTATACCAGTTTTTTTAGCTCTCCAGAGTAATAATTAAAGCCACCGTATCTGTTGTCACCAAACATGGTATTCTGGCAGTACCTGTTGCAAATGATGAACAGGCTTGTGCAAAGTTTATTCTGTTCTCCATTTTAAAAGATAGCAATGTGTAAAATATTGATAATTTAATAATATATCAGGAACTAGTTACTGAAACGAATCCTTACAAATCTGCAGAAATNATGTGTAAAATATTGATAATTTAATAATATATCAGGAACTAGTTACTGAAACGAATCCTTACAAATCTGCAGAAATGCAATAAGGTTCCAAGTCACCTTAATGAAGAAATTTTAAAAGTACAGTAAAACTTTGTTAAGACTTTTCTGAAGAAACTGAAAAAATAATGTTTATTAACCAGGAAAACTTATATTACACATGTGCAGAAGGACAAGGTGCATAATTATTCAATTTATTAAGCAGGAAAACTTATGTGGTAACTTCTTAACATGGTTTCACTGTATTAGATAATATTTTAACGGGGCAGCTTCACTGTACTTTGTGTTCCATGATATACTCTGGAACCATTAAACCAGTTGGAATACAACTTGTTATATGGAATTTGTGTGAGCCAGTGAAGCCAAAAAATAAAAAGTACGTGTTTGTAGTCTTATTAAAGACACTTCACTCCCAAACATTTGGTAATTGCAGAACGCCATTGTTTTCATAAAATAGTACAGCAAGATGGTGAAAGTGTTTCTGACTTTGTTGTTGGTTTGCAGAAGCTAACATGTTTCTGTAATTTTGTGGCGTGTTTAGATAGCGCCTGGTGTGATCTGTTCATGGTCAGCTTAAAAGATATAAATGTTACTCAAATGTTATANTGGCGTGTTTAGATAGCGCCTGGTGTGATCTGTTCATGGTCAGCTTAAAAGATATAAATGTTACTCAAATGTTATATCTTGAGAGTGATGATTTGACCTTTGAGAAGGCAGAGAGTACAGCCACGTCTTTTGAACTAGCAGTGGACAATGTGTGGCGCGGAACACTAAAAGTTAGGGAAACTAAAGATATTAAACAAGAGGTCCATATGTTGCGGGCACATCCACAGAAATGTCGACCTAAGGAGACGTTCGACCACTATAGACCTCATAAACAAAGTGCAAGAGGAAAAAAAAATTTCAAAAGATGTCACCAGGAATATTTACAGGTTGTATGCAGACATGCCAAACATTCGGTACAGGATTGTAGTTTTCGTGGATACAAGTGTTATAACTGTAACTGGATGGTACATTTAAGAAGGATGTGCCTCCACAACAGTGCTTTCCGTAATTATGTTTTAAAAGACGTAAAAGGATCAGATGATGAACAAACTACTGACGACTTCCTTCCTTTGCATTGACTGTTGGGGCTACAGTACAAACCTTGGGTACTGGAAGTGATGGTAGACAGTGTGAAGTTGGACATAGAGATATACACAGGGCCATATCAGCAATATCGGAGAGCATGTACAACAGCAAATTGTCAGATTATCCCCTGGAAGAAACAAGTATCCGCCTTACGTCTTTTACAAACGCTGAAATACGTCCATGCAGCTTCATGAAATTGCCTGTCATAGTACAAAGACAGCAAGTACAGAGTCATTTAAATCTTTTTGTGGTATCAAATGGTGGACTACATTGTTTGTTACAGACTAGTAAAACTAGTTAAACCTTCCAAAGCCAAGTTTAACTAATGTCCAGGTCACTCATACACCAGGAAGTCAAGGAAAAAAACAATGGCATAGTCACCAGTTTGCTGGAAACGTATCCATCGTTGTTTNACTCATACACCAGGAAGTCAAGGAAAAAAACAATGGCATAGTCACCAGTTTGCTGGAAACGTATCCATCGTTGTTTGATGGTGGCCTAGGAACCTTTACCGGTGGTCGGGTTTCACTCTATTTAAAAAACAACACTCCAACAGTGTTTTTACCATCTAGAACCTTAGTATTTGCTTTGACGAGCAAGGTTGATGTGGAACTGGACAGNTGTTTTTACCATCTAGAACCTTAGTATTTGCTTTGACGAGCAAGGTTGATGTGGAACTGGACAGACTTTTACGACTGGGTATCCTTCACCCAGTGGATTTCAGTGATTGGGCAATGCCAATCGTGACTGTGTCTAAGAAAGAAGGTAGTGTGTGCATATGTGGGGATTTTAGTTTGACAGTTAATCCTTTTTTGGTGGTGCAACNTTTTAGTTTGACAGTTAATCCTTTTTTTGTGGTGCAACACTATCTGCTTCCACGGATAGAGGAGGAGTTTTCCAAGTTGGGAGGAGGTGTGGAGTTTTCCACAATCGACCTGTAGCAGGCATTTCAGCTACTCCAACTGGATGCCAAATCCCAAGAACTGTGTACAGTAAGCACACACAGGGGACTCTTCCGCTACAGGAACCATGGAACAGGTGCTTCAAGGGCTGGAAGGTGTTGTCTGTTTCCAAGATGACAACCTGGTCACTGGGTCGACTAGGGAGCAACATGTGAGGAACCTCCACAGCCTGTTGCAAAGGTCAAATGACAACGGCTTCAAGGTAAACCAGCAAAAGAGTAAATTTTTTTCAAAATGCTGTAGAGTTTTTGGGACATGTTGTGAACAGAGAGGGGTTGCACATACAAGATGACAATGTAACAGTAGTAGTTGAGGCTCCAGTTCCTGCAGATGTTAAACAGTTACAAGCATGGTTAGGGTTGGTCAATTATTACGTCAAGTTTGTGCCTAATCTTTCTACAATTTTGGCACCCTTGCATGCACTGTTGCAAAAGGATACCCCATGGCAGTGGTCAGACAGTTGTCATAAGGCATTTGTTGTATTAAAATAATTGATTTCATCTTCTCAGATGGTTACCCTTTATGACCCTGAGTTGCCTGTCAAACTGGCTTGCGATGCCTCTTAATATGGCGTAAGTGCAGTTATCAGTCATGTGTTCCCAGGTGGCATTAAGAAACCAATCGCATTTGCCTCACAAACACTTTCATCAGCTGAAAAGATGCACTCACAAATTGATCNGGTGGCATTAAGAAACCAATCGCATTTGCCTCACAAACACTTTCATCAGCTGAAAAGATGCACTCACAAATTGATCGGGAAGCGTTGGCCATTATCTTTGGTGTTAAAAAATTGTTCCAGTATCTGTCTAGATTAAAGTTCATCATAGTCACTGACCACCAACTGCTAGTTCATAACTTGGGGGAACATTGTGGTATTCCTTAGCTTACAGCCAACAGGTTACAGAAATGGGCAATGTTACTCCAAGAGTTCGATTACACAGTGCAGTACATAAGGGGTGGGGATCTTGGCAATGCAGATGGGCTGTCAAGGCTTCCACGTCTGTCAGAGGAGCAGTTGGAACAATTTTCATATTTGCTGCTAAGGACCTGTTACCACACAGGAAATTAGAAAGGCCACGGAACGGGACAAAGAGTTGGGCAAGGTTGTGTGTCATCTGAGAGATGGCTGGCCAGTTAAAGTTGAAGATTCACTTAAAACCTTTCATTTGAAACAAAATGAGTTCACCTTGGAATGAAGGATGTTTCATTTGGGGTCACAGAGTTGTCGTGCCAGCTGCTTTAAGGGAAAGGGTTCTGCAAAATCTTCATTCAAATCATTTTGGAATTTGTAAAATGNAGTTGTCGTGCCAGCTGCTTTAAGGGAAAGGGTTCTGCAAAATCTTCATTCAAATCATTTTGGAATTTGTAAAATGAAGGCTTTAACTAGGTCCTACATGTGGTGGCCCAGGATGAATGCGTACTTTGAAAAGGTGGTTGCACAGTGTGAGGCATGTTTACATAGTAAACCAATGCCAGAAAAATCTATACTATTGCCGTGGACTTGGCCTAGGCGGCCTTGGCNGAGGCATGTTTACATAGTAAACCAATGCCAGAAAAATCTATACTATTGCCGTGGACTTGGCCTAGGCGGCCTTGGCAGAGAGTCCATATCGACATTGCCGGGCTCTTTATGGGAAAATACTTCTTAGTTCTTGTAGACAGTTTTTCAAAGTGGCCAGAAGTTTGTCAGTTGTCACTAGCCCAGAGACAATTTTGTGTTAGTTGAAGGTCTGGTTTGCTAATTATGGTATCCCTGATCATTTTGTCTCCGATAATGGCACAAAATTCTCTTTGGAAAAAAAATTCCAGAGTTTTGAAAGCACAATGGTATTAAACATACATTTTCACCACCATATCACCCATCCACAAACGGACTGGCAGAAAACATGGTGAAAACCTTAAAATACAAACTCAAATCCCTTGTTCATTCCCATGTGCCATTGCAAGTTGCCATACCATGGTTTCTGCTGGATTACTGTATCACGCCTCATTCCATTATAGGTGAAACACCCAGTGCCATCATGTTTGGTAGAGTCATTCGTAATCGTTTAACTTTGCTCACCCCGTCAGTGTCAGCTAGAGTTGAGTCTCATCTGTTCCAAACAGCTGCTTCCCAGTCCACTCATCGTAACACTTCATTTACAGTTGGCAGTTCTGTGCATTATGGGTCCTATGCTAAAGGGGAAGAGAAGTGGGTAGGTCGCATTGTTGTGGATAGGTTGGGCCCCCTTGTATACAAGATCCAGGGAGACTGTGGTTTCACATCACACAGACATATAGACCAGATGTGGGCAGCACCACAAGAACAGACTGCAGATGAGGCTGGAACCAGTGCACGACAAACCGTGGGGTGTGCGACTTGGAAAGAGAATTTAGGTGTGACAGAAGACACCAATGCGACAGTGACTGCAGACACCGACAGTGAGTGTGTGGACCCATCAAGCAGCAAAGGGTTCAGAGGATTTGGCAACAAAAGTGCACATGACATAGCACAAAATGTGGAGCAAGCGCCGTGCTATCCTAGGCACAGTAGAATTCCAAAGAAAACTGTGGACATGTAAANATATATACACATATATATATATATACATATATAACAGTACGTATAAGCTAACATTGTGGATAACATAGTTGAATTAATGTTTTAGTTCATAGGTATTCTGTGTTGGATGGTACTTGGACAATTTATGTGAGAGATCTTATCGGTAGCATGTGTTAATTAGTATTTCAGGTGTGTTTTATATTAGATGGTGCTTGTGCATATTTATATGTTGATTATTGCTTCATATACAGTGGAACCGCGTCNTGTTGATTATTGCTTCATATACAGTGGAACCGCGTCATAACGAGTATGGCCTATAGCATCACGTCCGCTATTGCGATAGTTTTTAAATGCACCGTCATTTTCCCTATCACTTGAAAGGTAATTATTTTGTTTATAATGCAAATCTGTTAATGAAGCCTTTCACTATAGCGATATTAACATTTGTAAAGTAGTATTTTTTAAATGTTTAAACAGGTCATATCGCAAGTGACATTTACCCACTTGCCACACGTGAGCCAGCCTTTGTTAGTCTGTGTCGCCCGTAAAAAAAATTATGGGGCATGGAAAATTTTGTTATAACGATGACTCGCTATAGTGACAATTTATTTTGCCATTGCCGACTATCGTTATAACGCGGTTCCACTGTATACACTGGGTGGATGTTGCTTAGGCATATTTATGTGAGAGAGGAGTGTAGTGTATATGGTTGTAAGGTGCAAGCACTGCCAACAGTGGTGCAATGGTGGCTACTAAGATCAGATGAAAGTGTAAGTAATAAACAGGTTCAATACACCACAGTTACACAATTATACTATCTCTTTAGTATATCATATCTAAAATGAGAGTTATCCCCATGTGGTTGGTAGGGTTTTAGAATATCACTACAGTCGACCCGTGCTTGACGTAAAAGGCAACTAATCGGGATGCGTTTGCGACTTGAAATGTGTTCATCTTATCATCTCACATTTCCTTTTTCTTCTTCTTCTTCTTCTTCTTCTTCTTCTTCTGACTGGTCATTCGTTTCTCCACCAGGTCCTGTCGTATCTTCTTTCTATANGACCCGTGCTTGACGTAAAAGGCGACTAATCGGGATGCGTTTGCGACTTGAAATGTGTTCATCTTATCATCTCACATTTCCTTTTTCTTCTTCTTCTTCTTCTGACTGGTCATTCGTTTCTCCACCAGGTCCTGTCGTATCTTCTTTCTATTACATCGTCTCAGGCCAGGGTGGTGTACTAATTTCTAATGAGGGTCTATCCCCGAACCTGAGTGCTGCCTCCGAATTGTACAACCATATGTGGTGTGTTTGTTGGTGACGATATTTCTTACAGGCTCAGCAGGCAAATCTATGTGTAGAACCTGTATCCACGTACATGTACACTCACATAGCACCAATTAGTGCCTTGTTGGTGGGAGGTGTTGTCATGGCCGATTAGCCCATGCATCTAGACCTGCCAGGATGACATTTTACTGCTGTAGGGAGGAGGCCGGTGTAATCAACCACAAGTCACTGAACTGGCACCAAAGAGTGTCCTCTATAGTGGGGAGTTTGGGATATATTTCCCATTAGGGGAATAAAACTGGCCTCAAACATGGCTTCTAAAAGCACTCCACAACATAGGGGNCTTGGGATATATTTCCCATTAGGGGAATAAAACTGGCCTCAAACATGGCTTCTAAAAGCACTCCACAACATAGGGGTGGCACTCTCAACAACTTGTCCAAAATGTGCTCACCCACCACATCCTGATACCCCTCAGTGCAGCAAACCTCTGAGGTGTGTGAAATACAGCAGAGGACATCCTGCCTGGTCGAAGGAGTGACCTGTTTTCCAGGAGGTGCAGGCTGTTTAGTGAATCCAGGCCTCCGACAAGGTTTCCTTTGTCGAGACACAGAAATAGTTCCATGCTTTACAGGGCCCGAAGCCTGCTGTTCGCTACGATGTTGTTGCCAATGTTCGACCATCAATAAAGATGCGTGTACTTGGAAAGTCGATGCGGCTACCTACACACAAGTGTCTGTGAGTGCGCCAAAGTCACAGTGAGATCTGGCGACCCGAACCATTACAGTCGGTATGTAATGTGGAAAAGACTGTTGAAGCGTGCTGTTACAGAACTCTGCAGCAAGCTGCTGTGAAAAAAGTAGACAAGGTAATGACTTCATCTCTTACATCCCTTCCTGTGAGTGAAACTGATATGCAGGATGACATCATAAAATCGCCAACTGGCTAGCCTCTCTCTTCTGAGTCAGAAGTCGATATGACAGTTGATGTTGATTCACAAAACACTGGCGAAGGCTTATAAGGCTTTAAGCCAGTGATTAACAGGTATAGGGGGAAATTGAAGTAATTGTTTCTGCTTACTTCCTTTCCATAACTTGTGTCCTTCATACAGTGATACTGCCAAGATTACTTTAATAATCTTGAACTTAAACAGCTCCTAATGTCCCTCACCCCTACAGTTATTTTCGTTCAGCAAACACATTTTGTCCTACTGATAATGTCCTCCTTAAGAGGACACACATTTTATCGCCTGGATAACGTGTCGATGGACCATGCCTGTGGCGGTGTCTCTCTTGTGGTGAAGGATTCTATTTATCATGAAGCTGTTGTCCTTTGCACTGCTCTCCAGGCAGTGGTGGTCAAAGGGTTCCTCTGTGTGTTTGTCACTATCTGTAGATCTATGTACCCCCAAACCAGTGTGTCAGCTTAGCTGACTTTAAGAAGTTTTCATCTTAGCTCCCATTATGCTATGTGGCAACACCTGCCACTCAATGGGAAACTGTTTTTGCTGACAGTATGTAATAACATTTGGGTCTCTGGTGTTTTTCCCTTGAAATGGTGCGAGTCAAACGTTGTACCAATTTTTAAACCAAGGAAGATCAACGGAGATATTTTCAGCTATTTTCCTGTTTCTCTCATATCTGTGTCTGTAAGATCATGGTGTATATGGTTAATGCACGTCTCATGTACTGCCTTGAGAGCTTTCATTGCCTCTTCATTGTGGTTTCTGCCAAAATCGTTCTGAGGTGGATCACTTAGTCAGCTTCGAGACTGCCATACCTACCGCCTGTTTGTGAAGGCAACACCTCCTTACTGTTTTCTTTGACCTGGAGAAGGCATATGACACAATGTGATGACATGGTGTCTTGTGATAGCTGTCCGCTTGACATTTCCATGGACATCTTCCTACTTTTCTACAGAAATGTATGTCTTTCCNGGTGTCTTGTGATAGCTGTCCGCTTGACATTTCCATGGACATCTTCCTACTTTTCTACAGAAATGTATGTCTTTCCGCACCTTCAGGGTTTGCCATAATAGGAGAATAGAGTACCACAGGAAAGCATTTTGAGTATCACACCGTTTGACATCATTATCAATGGCATTCTGGAAGTGAGATTTTCAAAAGTACAAAAAGGTAATATAGGTAGAGTACAAAAGAATACCCCAACTTTTATAATATAAAAACCAAACAACCTACAATCTTGAACATGGAACCGTGAAATGTGTTTACCATACATTCATAAATGTTCATTGTGACCACCATGAGCGGCCCGAACGACATCTACACAATAATCAAACTCGTTCCACGCTCTTGTCAGCATATCCAGTGTTACGGTTTGGATGGCGTTCGTAACGCTCGGTTTGAGGTGGTGACGGGAAACGAGCTCACATTTGACACGTCAATGCGAAGGGGACTGTCTGATGTTTCCATTATGTGCCGAAAGATGACACTGGGANTGAGGTGGTGACGGGAAACGAGCTCACATTTGACACGTCAATGCGAAGGGGACTGTCTGATGTTTCCATTATGTGCCGAAAGATGACACTGGGAGCGTCTGTCATCACATTATGAGCATGTGTTGTGTGTTAGTCCGCATCACTATGGCGATGGAACAACAGAAGGCGTTCTGTGTTATTCAGTTTGCTAAATGTGAATCGATTACGACTGTTCATTGTGAATTCTGTCGCAAATACGGACATCGTCCTCCCGATAGGTGGAGTATTGTACTTTGGTTTCGTCGGTTCCGTGACACAGGGTGCCTTTGTAAAGGCAAAAGTTCTCGGCGGCTGCGTGTGTCTGAAGAGAATGTGCAATGAATTTAACAAGCGTTCGTTCGCTGTCTGAGAAAAGCAAAAGCTACAGGTCTTTCTTCCCCATTATCCATGTAGTGAGCTAAGACAGCCCCGACTCCAAACTCCGAAGCATCACAAGTCATCACCACAGCTCTTTTGGGATCATAATGAACCAACACCATGCTCGCCTGAAGGAGTTCTTTTTCTTTCTGAAACGCTACTTCATGTTGTTGGTCCCACATCCATAAGACCTCGTTTACCAACAGCCGATGTACAGGCTCCAGGCAAAAACCTCTCACAGAAATTCAAGAGCCCAAGGAATGCTTGCAAATCACGTTTTTTTTGTGGCGTTGGTGCTGTGTGTATTGCCTTGACCTTTTCCTGTGTTGAATGGATGCCTCCCGCATCAATAGAGTACCTTAAATATTAGACTTTTGTTGCTGCAAAACCACATTTGGTCTTCTTTTATCTACGTCCAACTTTGTCTATTCGGGCATTGACCTCGCGTACTCTTGCCCAATGTTCCTCCGTAATTGACCCAGATACTAGAACATCTAACAATACTACAACGCCCGGTAAACCCCTTAGTAATGTTGCCATCAGCCGTTGGAAAATTGCTGGACCCCCACTTACTCAAAACTGGAGACAATGTCCTCTAAAAAGTCCTTTTGTAGTGTTTACTGTTAATAACTCTGCAGTGGACTCTTCCACAGCCACTTGCAGNGGTGTCTTGTGATAGCTGTCCGCTTGACATTTCCATGGACATCTTCCTACTTTTCTACAGAAATGTATGTCTTTCCACACCTTCAGGGTTTGCCATAATAGGAGAACAGAGTACCACAGGAAAGCATTTTGAGTATCACACCATTTGACATCATTATCAATGGCATTCTGGAAGTGAGATTTTCAAAAGTACAAAAAGGTAAGATAGGTAGAGTACAAAAGAATACCCCAACTTTGAAGGTCTATAATATAAAAACCAAACAACCTACAATCTTGAACATGGAACCGTGAAATGTGTTTACCATACATTCATAAATGTTCATTGTGACCACCATGAGCGGCCCGAACGACATCTACACAATAATCAAACTCGTTCCACGCTCTTGTCAGCATATCCAGTGTTACGGTTTGGATGGCGTTCGTAACGCTCGGTTTGAGGTGGTGACGGGAAACGAGCTCACATTTGACACGTCAATGCGAAGGGGACTGTCTGATGTTTCCATTATGTGCCGAAAGATGACACTGGGAGCGTCTGTCATCACATTATGAGCATGTGTTGTGTGTTAGTCCGCATCACTATGGCGATGGAACAACAGAAGGCGTTNTAAGGTGGTGACTGGAAACGAGCTCACATTTGACACGTCAATGCGAAGGGGACTGTCTGATGTTTCCATTATGTGCCGAAAGATGACACTGGGAGCATCTGTCGTCGCATTATGAGCATGTGTTGTGTGTTAGTCCGCATCACTATGGCGATGGAACAACAGAAGGCGTTCTGTGTTATTCAGTTTGCTAAATGTGAATCGATTACGACTGTTCATTGTGAATTCCGTCGCAAATACAGACATCGTCCTCCCGATAGGTGGAGTATTGTACTTTGGTTTCGTCGGTTCCGTGACACAGGGTGCCTTTGTAAAGGNGACATCGTCCTCCCGATAGGTGGAGTATTGTACTTTGGTTTCGTCGGTTCCGTGACACAGGGTGCCTTTGTAAAGGCAAAAGTTCTCGGCGGCTGCGTGTGTCTGAAGAGAATGTGCAATGAATTTAACAAGCGTTCGTTCGCTGTCTGAGAAAAGCAAAAGCTACAGGTCTTTCTTCCCCATTATCCATGTAGTGAGCTAAGACAGCCCCGACTCCAAACTCCGAAGCATCACAAGTCATCACCACAGCTCTTTTGGGATCATAATGAACCAACACCATGCTCGCCTGAAGGAGTTCTTTTTCTTTCTGAAACGCTACTTCATGTTGTTGGTCCCACATCCATAAGACCTCGTTTACCAACAGCCGATGTACAGGCTCCAGGCAAAAACCTCTCACAGAAATTCAAGAGCCCAAGGAATGCTTGCAAATCACGTTTTTTTTGTGGCNACAGGCTCCAGGCAAAAACCTCTCACAGAAATTCAAGAGCCCAAGGAATGCTTGCAAATCACGTTTTTTTTGTGGCATTGGTGCTGTGTGTATTGCCTCGACCTTTTCCTGTGTTGAATGGATGCCTCCCGCATAAATAGAGTACCTTAAATATTAGACTTTTGTTGCTGCAAAACCACATTTGGTCTTCTTTTATCTACGTCCAACTTTGTCTATTCGGGCATTGACCTCACGTACTCTTGCCCAATGTTCCTCCGTAATTGACCCAGCTACTAGAACATCTAACAACACTACAACGCCCGGTAAACCCCTTAGTAATGTTGCCATCAGCCGTTGGAAAATTGCTGGACCCCCACTTACTCAAAACTGGAGACGATGTCCTCTAAAAAGTCCTTTTGTAGTGTTTACTGTTAATAACTCTGCAGTGGACTCTTCCACAGCCACTTGCAGNAATGTCCTCTAAAAAGTCCTTTTGTAGTGTTTACTGTTAATAACTCTGCAGTGGACTCTTCCACAGCCACTTGCAGATGAGCAAATGCTTCATTAATTTTTGGAAGTGGGTAATGGGTAACATTCAACTTGGCTAATGTTGTTCAGAGTATCTTTAAAGTCCCCACAGATTCTAATCAAGCCAAACCCGTTTCATAACCGGCACAATTGGTCTTACCCAAACTGAATATTCTACAGGTTCGTAGACACCTCATTCAACAAGTTTGTCAATGGCTGCCTCCACCTTCTCTTGAAGTGCAAATGGTACTCCTCTGTTCTTCCTAAAATCTGGTTTCGCTCCTTCCTTTAAATGAATTGTTACCTGGGGTAATTTATACTGGCCTAGGTTCCTGTTATCAAGCACCTGTGGATACATAGTGGACAGTTCAGTGACCCTTGTATGTATTTCAGTATCTAGAGAATCATTACCATTCACTTTCACCTGGGCTTGTAACGTGAAAATCCCCTCAACTGAGAACCCTAGGGTTTCAAACCAGAGTCTTCCAAGTAGGCTGGGTCCCTGTCCACTAGCCACCAACAAGGGCAAGGGAAGCAACCGTGACATTTTTTAATCAAAATTCCACCTCTTTCTGACCTCTAATTTTCAATCGTTCCTGTGACCATGTGTACAGAACAATGTTGCACTCTTCTAATGGTGGCAGTTCCACCTACAAAGTCTTAAAACTACCCTCAGCTAACCACTGTGTAACTGGTCTCTGTGTCCACCTCTAACCAGTGCTGCTTATTATCTAACCACAGGACAATCACATATAGCGCATTGCTGCCTCCCCCTTGCAGACTATGCAGCCCATATATTCGCCCTGCCTCATCCTTGTACTCGGATTCAGGCTCTCTTAACATACGAGTCCTACCTTGCCATGGCTGGGAGGGTTCCTGTCGCTTCCCTGTAGAAGCAGCGCTCTCCGGCTTCTTGTTGATGATGCGCGCCCTCTCCAGGTAGCCTCTCTTGTTGCAGTGGTGACATGTGTTGGACACATGTCTACATGTTGCTGGTTGATGATCCCCGTTGCATCGCCAGCATGCATGTCTCGCTGGTTCCTCTTGACACCCTGCCAGTGGGTCTGGCCATTTTCTCCGCCCATAGGCCTGTAGGTTATGTTGCTCGCCCTTGTGTGTTCCACGACCGTGGCTCCCTGTAAATCCATGAGGTTTCTTCCCGTGGCTTCTGCTGCCACCGCAATGTTGACTGTTCTCTTGTAGGTTAATATATCTTTTGCCAGTAGCACATGTTGAACAGTTTTGTTACGTACCCCATATACTAACCTATCACGCAACATTGGTTCTAGGTTAGGAAAATTACAGTGCGTTGATAGTCAATGGAGTTCTTTCACATAGACATAAATTGTTTCACCTTCCTGTTGATCCCATTTTAAGAATTTTTAAGTCTTCACTATTTCACTTGGTCGTGGCTCAAAATGTTCTGTAAGTTTTGTGAGCATTTCATTTAACGGTACTACATCTGTTTGGCGCTGCAATAGTAATGATGTAACAATACTGTACAAAAAACCGCCCGTTTTGCTACATCATCCTCTATTTTATTAGCAATAAAATAGAGGTGTAAACGTTTGCGGNCTATCACGCAACATTGGTTCTAGGTTAGGAAAATTACAGTGCGTTGATAGTCAATGGAGTTCTTTCACATAGACATCAATTGTTTCACCTTCCTGTTGATCCCATTTTAAGAACTTTTAAGTCTCCACTATTTCACTTGGTCGTGGCTCAAAATGTTCTGTAAGTTTTGTTAGCATTTCATTTAACGGTACTACATCTGTTTGGCGCTGCAATAGTAATGATGTAACAATACTGTACAACTTCACCCCGCACAGAGTACAAAAAACCGCCCGTTTTGCTACATCATCCTCTATTTTATTAGCAATAAAATAGAGGTGTAAACGTTTGCGGNAGTACAAAAAACCGCCCGTTTTGCTACATCATCCTCTATTTTATTAGCAATAAAATAGAGGTGTAAACGTTTGCGGTAAGACCGTCAAGTATCTCAGCCCGGCACTAATTTGCTGATTGTACTCACGGAGGCCATGACTATTAACCGATGACTCGACTCTTAATATATTTTATTCAGCCTGGCACAGATCCCATCCTCGTCGCCACTTTTATGTCCCATCCATTGGCACTACAGTTTACCAATCCAGAACATTGACTTGGTTCTCTGTCTGCGCAATTGCGTCATGTTTATGATGTGCGCCATTACATTACTCACTTGTGCCAACCATGTACACCTAAATATATGTACTGTTATATACACAATGCCAGTACACAACAAATAGTATAGATGTTAACCACAGTACATTGTAATGTGTGTGAATTGTTGCAGAAAGTTTTTGTGCCATACTTACGGTATTAATTTGTGATGTTAACAAGTATTATGATAACAAGGTTGTACTGTAATAACATATTTCCCTCTTCTCTTTATCTTGTTATATTGTAACATGAAACAGTACTACGTATTTTCATCTTTACTACTGTAGGTACTAATAGTGACTGTAATATCCCAGTTGTATGTAAAAAGGGGAAATATGCAAATTTAATTGTAGAGTGTATTTTACCTTTCAATTTTTATGTTATTGTGTTTGTAGTTTGTGAAAANGGAAATATGCAAATTTAATTGTAGAGTGTATTTTACCTTTCAATTTTTATGTTATTGTGTTTGTAGTTTGTGAAAAAGATCAAAAATTCATTTCCATGAATGGAGAAGTGACAGTGCACGAAGAGAATGGTGAACTTTCCAGGCATGTGGATAATCTGGAACCAGCATGTTCATCTGGTTACTCAGTTCACTCGGCACAGCCAGAGATGTCAAGGTTGACATCAGAGAGGAGAGACAAAGACTCTAAACAGTTGGTGTATAATACAACATGTTCTTTTGGAATTGCTGAAAACACCACTGATTCATCCTGTGGAGAAACACTTTTTCATTGCTCATTATGTTCTACCAGTTTCACTAAACATTGTTTCTTTGAGAAACATATCAAAAGACATTGTGTTGATAAACCTTTATCTTGTAATAAGAAATTTTTTTCATGTTCTTTATGTTTTGATAAATTTAATGATGAAAATAATTTAAATTTACACATTAAAATGCACTCTAGTATAAATTCTTTACAGTGCTCGTTATGCAATGCTCAATTCACTCGAAAGGGTAATCTGAACATACATATGAAAAATCATACTGATGAGAAGCCTTTCCAGTGCTCATTATGTTCTGCTAAATTCATTTTCAAGTCACAGGCGGAGAGACACATGAAGACACATACTGGTGAGAAGCCTTTCCAATGTTCATTGTGTTCTGCTAAATTCAGTTTTAAGGCAAATGCTAAGAGTCACATGAGGACACATACTGTTGAGAAGCCTTTCCAGTGCGCATTATGTTCTGCTAAATTCAATTTTAAGGCAGATGTTAAGAGACATGTGAAAACACATACCGGTGAGAAGCCTTTCCAGTGTTCAGTGTGTTCTGCTAAATTCAGTTTTAAGGCAAATGCTAAGAGTCACATGAGGACACATACTGGTGAAAAACCTTTCCATTGCTCATTATGTTCTGCTAAATTCATTTTCAAGTCACAGGCAGAGATACACATGAGGACACATACTGGTGAGAAGCCTTTCCAGTGTTCATTGTGTTCTGCTAAATTCAGTTCCAAGTCAAGTATTGAAAGACATGTTAGAATACACAGCGGTGAGAAGCCTTTCCAGTGCTCATTATGTTCTGCTAAATTCAGTTTCAAGGGAGATGTTATGAGACATGTGAAAACACATACCGGTGAGAAGCCTTTTCAGTGTTCAGTGTGTTCTGCTAAATTCGTTTCCAAGAGAAATGTTAAGTTGCACATGAGAACACATACTGGTGAGAAGCCTTTCCAGTGTTCATTGTGTTCTAATAAATTCAGTTCCAAGTCAAGTATTAAAATACATGTTAGAACACATGGTGGTGAGAAACCTTTCTAGTGCTCATTCTGTTCTGCTAAATTCAGTTCCAAATCATGTATTTAAAGACATGTTAGAACACATAGAGTGGTGAGAAGCCTTTCCAGTGCTCATTATTGTTCTGCTAAATTCAGTTGCAAGGTATATGTTGTGTCACACATGAGAACACATACTGGTGAGTAGCCTTTCCAGTGTTAATTGTATTCTGCAAAGTGAATAATTTTTAATTAATAAAAAATGTGATTTTTTGGTATAATTTCCTGTATATAATGTAATTTTATTTGTCACAGAGGATGAAGTAAGTGTCCATAGAGGATATACATACTGCATTTTACATGTAAAATATCACTTAATGATCTTAATTCCTCAAAATGCACTTTGGATAGTGCTTTCATTGAAATGTGTGCAGGGTGCTTCTTCCCCTTGACGTGTTGGAGACAGCTACCTTTAACAAACTTTGTTGTCGTTTGTGGATTACATTTCCTCTTCCATTGTCCTCCTCCACTCTTCAGCAAGCAGAACGTTGTCTTTATGATACTTGGGAGCTGTAACATCTTGTCTACACCTCTACTAGCGCTGTTATTTCTCACTTCATCTAAATGAATCTTGTCTGCATCACTAGGCTTTCTGTCTTTCTCTGTATCTATATCTTGATCTTTTATTTCGTGAGTGTATTTTCTTCGCCTTTAGTGACTACTATGAGTATAGCAGTAGGCTTGATTTTCTCCTTGAAGACTACGTCTTGTGACCGTAGGACTTCCTCTCCCTTCAAGATCCATACCACTTAGTCATCTCTCTCCCTGCTATAACTAACTAAGATTCCCAAAACACTCTTTTAGCCCCATATTTTCTCTCTTTGGGGTCGTGAATATAAAAATTTGGTGCTAAAAATATGGCGAAGAAGACGCCCAACCACATCTTGGTTGTTCCATAATTGTATTGCCATTTTTCTTTGCTCCTGTGTAATTGGTAAGAGAAGAGACAGTATATATTCTGCTTCAGCCCAGAGTAATGACAGAAAATTTTTTACATGCATTATTGACTGCACATTTTACACAAGTGTCCGCTTTTCATGCTCTGGTGAGTCATTTTGTTCAAGAGTGTAGGACATTGACTTCCTCTTGACTATCCCTATAATCTGCTAAATGTCTTGTACCAACTTATTTTTGAATTTGATCCATTGTCATTCATGAACTCTCTTCATTTTCAGTCCTGCAGTTTCTGCCATATGTAAAAACACCTTCAGGGAGTGACTGACTTCTGATTTTGATTTAATAAATTAATTCAACGAAATCTAGAAAAAAAAATCCTAGAAACAAACAAAGTTGTAATAACCTCCAATCACTGTTTTTTTGTATTGAACCATGGACATAAATAAGAAATCTCCTGCATTTTCAGGTTTGTTCTTGCAAATCTACTACTATGCTGTTTTCCATACATGCAGCCTATGTACAGATCCTTGGTCTCACCACTGGCTTCTGTGGTAGGCTTCAATACCATTTGTACTTGTTGGGCGCTCTGGTGATGTAGTCTTTCATGTCACTGCTGGAAAGAGTCTTTCAAACATGCTATATTTATATACCCTGGCTTCTGTAACTGNTCAAACATGCTATATTTATATACCCTGGCTTCTGTAACTGCACGGCTTTAATGTACAGCACGTACAATTCTTTTGTAGTTGCTCGTCCCCTCAGTTGAACTTCTCCATTCTTGTTGAAAGAACATCCATTCTTCTTAGCTACAAAGGTGAATCCTTTATTTACTGTAGATCCAATTGACAACAGATTTTGCCTCAGTTGTGGCACATAAAGTGAAACCTTGATTTTACAGAGGCAGTTCTCCAAAACTTATCCTTTATTTCCGAGTTCATACAAATTGATACAACTGAATTTTGACCCATGTGAAAGTTGTGTCCGAACAGCACATTTTTCTAACTGGGTACATGAAGTCATGTTCACATATCTCTAATGCAAAAATTAAGGTTTTTTTATTGAGAAAATGTAAAGGTATACATTAGATAATGTGTTCTGAATAAAATTATACAACAGTTATGCAGAAGAGGCTACTGAGCAAGTTATAATTAACGGAAAATCAGACCGCAATTTCGCGCACGCGCCTAATACAACAGCCGCAATACAGCCCGTGTTAACATATTCCTTGAGGAAATAAAACATTTGATATTGGTTTTATTGATGAAATGTAAATGAATAATAGGCTGATGTATTCTGAGCAAATCAATACCCCGGTTATGCAGAAAAGATCTGTGCAAGTCAAAATAAACGAGCAATCAGTCCACAACATTGCGCATGTGCCTAACATACAGTATGATATGGTCCATTTTTACATTTCCCGCAAGGAAATTAAATGTTTACAGTAATGAAATAATGTTTTAACATTTAGAAATTTTAATTTCAGAAATATACTCTAACTGATGCAAAAATATTTAAAAAAAAATACAATGGTCTTACAATTTCAAATAAAATGTTGTGTTGGCAGCAAGTAACCTTTTAAAACATATTATCACAGATTAATAATAGATCCCTTTNGTTGGCAGCAAGTAACCTTTTAAAACATATTATCACAGATTAATAATAGATCCCTTTATTAAAAGCAAAAATATTTTAATTGGTGAAAGTTTTGTGATTTAAATGTGGTAAAATTTAACTGGCTCAGAACCGTATTTCCATGTATAAAAAAAGTGGCTTTAATGTGAACAAGATGAGTGGAATAAGCCAGATGATACAGGAGGATAATAGGTGTAGTTAGTGTCTTTTTTCTGCACCTTATGGGGTGCATTAGTGTCTACAGTCAGTTCACGACTGGAAGAAACTTTTGAAAATCAATCTTTGAAAAAACACCCTAGCCGTTAGCGACATGCATATAACATTACAAACAGCGGTGAGCGCGGATACAGTTATGCCGTTAGGTTGCCAGCACAAAGAGAGGAAATAGTTCCAAAGTTTTAACGTAATTGTTAATTTATCGCTTACAA
>NQII01007159.1:70374-94873 GCA_002778355.1 Clitarchus hookeri | reverse complement strand
ATTAGTGGAAAGTGTCGGGAGGTGACGTATATTCCGCGGCATGACTATAGGGAAGTACGTCAGCGCAGGCGTCGTTGGTATTTGTCCTTGAGTGGTAGTGTGTCGTCACGTGTGTCGGTTGGGGGGTGGGTGGGTGAAAAGTTGGCTTAACATTAGTGGAAAGTGTCGGGAGGTGACGTATATTCCGCGGCATGACTATAGGGAAGTACGTCAGCGCAGGCGTCGTTGGTATTTGTCCTTGAGTGGTAGTGTGTCGTCACGTGTGTCGCGCACCTGCAGCGTGTCTGCAATGTTTCTTCCAGCCCCAGTTGTCCTACAGTCGGCGCAGCTGAGGTGCTGAGCGCTGTGTTGTATTGTCCCGGGAGCTATGTGCTGGCGACGGGCGATGCTGTCGGGTGACGTGTCACGAAGTAATCTTGCGCAGCCTGGCCTCAGTTCCCAGCCAGTCAACCTGACAGTGCGTTTACGTTACTCCATTTCGTCTCTATTCATATTCATATACGTGACCTACCGCTGACCTTTTTTTTCTTAAGCCTTTCTTAAATTTGCGCACAATGGCGCAGCTAGAATTTTTTTTTACTTTTAACCAAACATTTAAACACATATTATTATGGTTGATTTTTTAAAGATTCCACACCTTGGGATATATAATAAAATAAAACAAACTTATGCTTGAGTTTTTTTAAATTACAATCTGAGATTTAGCCGCCTGGGTTTCTCAGACAAACGATTCAGTACTTCTTGTGATACTGGTATGTTCTAATGCAGTGTTTCTTAACCTGAGGGTCCGCGAGTATATGTACGGGGGTCCGCAGTCTCATCTCTGGACCATTTAGCAATAATAAATACATGCCACCAGGTGTCTTGTAATCGCTAGGCTTACTTAGCACGACGAACGTGCGCCAGCGGGTGTGCGAGACCGACTTGATTTCCCAGGGGTCCGCGGCTGAAAAACGTTAGGAAACGCTGTTCTAATGGATGCACATTAGTGAAGCATGGCCGTTACGACCTTCAAGTTCAGTAGTGTTCCTCGAATAAGTTTTCTCAGTCATTTGTATTGCGGATTATCTTACGTAGGTGCAAGTTGTTAGAGGACGTGTTGGAAGCATGTCGGCATCGCGTTATTAGCAATGCATCAGTTATGCGTNTTATGCTTGAGTTTTTTTAAATTACAATCTGAGATTTAGCCGCCTGGGTTTCTCAGACAAACGATTCAGTACTTCTGGTGATACTGGTATGTTCTAATGCAGTGTTTCTTAACCTGAGGGTCCGCGAGTATATGCACGGGGGTCCGCAGTCTCATCTCTGGACCACTTAGCAATAATAAATAAATGCCACCAGGTGTCTGGTAATCGCTACGCTTACTCAGCACGACGAACGTGCGCCAGCGGGCGGTGTGCGAGACCGACTTGATTTCCCAGGGGTCCGTGGCTGAAAAACGTTAGGAAACGCTGTTATATAATGGATGCACATTAGTGAAGTATGGCCGTTACGAAGTTCTAGTTCAGTAGTGTTCCTCAAATAAGTATTTTCAGTCATCTGTATTGCGAATTATCTTTCGTAGGTGCAAGTTGTTAGAGGACGTGTTGGAAGCATGTCGGCATCGCGTTATTAGCAATGCATCAGTTATGCGTTGTGCATTTCCCTGCGAGTCCTGCACAGAGTCCTGCACAGAGTCCTGCACAGAGTCCTGCACAGAGTCCTGTTGAGAAGTTCTTCGACGTCGGTAAGGAGACTATGATCTACCAAATTCTCAAACTCTTGTGCAGTTTCATCCAGATGCGCCACTTTCCACAAAGTCATTGGTGACGTTCTGCTTTATACCCCATGAGATTTGTACTGTTTTTAATAACATAAAAAATCTGCGCAAGCTATTGGATCGGCCTTAATGCCCAACCTTTCATCCCCATTTTTTTATCGCCGCGTCCTTGCTTCCACCGCATGTAAATACAACAAATTGTCTGACTTTTGAGTGCTTCACATTCCACTGCTTTCGTATAGTATATTCGCGGTGCTTTAATATTTTTTAAATCTGTTGTTTCCTAAGTATGTCACGTTCCACAATCGTATCATACTGCTAGCATAAAAGTATATTATTTTTGGTTGAATTGTACTCTTCTATTAGCTATACAATTGTAATGTTTCATATGTAATTAATACGTATAAAACGGAGAGTAAGAAATAGTTCTCACGCAATATGTTATTAAACTGAATGCCCACGAATGCGGTTGTGTTGATCTTTAGGTGTGATCTTGCAGACTTGGTTAACCTTAGTTTGCTTGAGGTGGAGGAATGTGCTGAATGTAGAACTTCAGCCGGGCTTCAGAAATGTTGGAAGTTACCGCGAATGGACTTNTTGAGGTGGAGGAATGTGCTGAATGTAGAACTTCAGCCGGGCTTCAGAAATGTTGGAAGTTACCGCGAATGGACTTTCACCTAATGCTTTTGTTGCGAGAATGGCCTATGACTTACGAAATTGGAATACGGGCACCGGCACTACAATTGTTCTAGATTGCATAAAACTCTGCACGTGCTCCATAAGTTAGATTATAAAGGTTGTGTTCTAACACCTCATTCCTAAAANCTAGATTGCATAAAACTCTGCACGTGCTCCATAAGTTAGATTATAAAGGTTGTGTTCTAACACCTCATTCCTAAAACGGAATTGGGTGTTGATTTAGTGACATAAGTACTGTTCAACAGAATGCCAAGTATTGAATATACTTTCATTTATCGAGTCATAGAAAACAAATCACCTAAAAAAATTCGTGTTATAATATTTCGCTTATATGTAGGTTTCCTGTTTTTATTATTATTATTATTTTAGGGGTTTCTTACTACAGTTTACTACCACATAAAAACATGGACTAACTCAAAAGATTTTTACACAGTGCAGTCACATTAATGTACTACGACATTATGTTTCTTTCAGGCATGAAATTTTAATTGTCCACTTGTACACACGCCTGATGTGTCAAAAGAAGGGCGCGTGTTGCAGACCGAAATAGCTTTCTCGTGTCCAGAAACCTAGTCGGGGTAGGCCTTTATAAAAATCGACAATTCGTGGAGAACCTGTGCTAGTGCTAGAGTTATTACAAAAGTTAGAATTTGTTTCCATCCTTCTGTTAGGCAATACTTAGAAACTTTTAGAAACGTAACATTACGCAATATTGTTACGCCACATAGTTATATTTCAAAGATGATAAACTGTGAACCACGTGTGAATGTTGATTGGCCTCTGTGTGCCCTCGCCGAACTCCCCTGCTATCCCAGAAGTTGGTTGTAGGGTCCGCTCCCTCCTCACCCCTCCGGTATAGTCCATTCAGGGTTACTGCCAACTTTCTGAAACCCTACAAACTTCTGCTTTCAGGCTATTCTTCCGCCTCGTACGAAGCTTTAATAAGTCTACGAAATTACGCCAGAGGGAAATCTCACCGCATTTGTGCACACTCAGTTTAGTAATATTTCTTATGAGAATTACTTAATCTATTAATAGACATTAGCAACGTATCTACTTTCTCTCTTTTTTTATTCGTATTAATTGTAAATGCAAGTGCAACTCGACTTCTTTCTCCGTCGGCAATTTCGCAAGCCTAGTCTGGCGCGGACGTATACAGGGTGTCGGGTAATTCGCGGATACGGACTGCACAACACGAATCTGTGATCAAAAATAATTAGGAAATAGTATTTGGTAAAAAAAAANTAATTCGCGGATACGGACTGCACAACACGAATCTGTGATCAAAAATAATTAGGAAATAGTATTTGGTAAAAAAAAAAAGGAAGGCCCTTAGTTTACCAGAGAAATTACATTAAAGTGGATAAAATGACTTTATTTCACCTTAGGCGCAGCTTACAGCATCGGCATACAATACTTGGAAACGTAGTAACAAGTGTTCGGAGTTTTTTCTGCCCACAGCAATGCACTTTTCTCCACATTGTATGCATCCACGGAGCTCGGATGCAACAGTGGCCATTGCCATGTCCCAGTGTTCGCTGCATGTGAACTTTTTGGCACTACTTACCTCGGCTCGGCTCGTTCCGTTCCCTTGCCGTATGTCTTACGACCGACGCAGTAGTGGCAGCATTGCCACGTTACCTCACCTTAATACAATTGGAATCCCACGTGTCTGCCACAATTGTTTTTGNGCCTTAGGCGCAGCTTACAGCATCGGCATACAATACTTGGAAACGTAGTAACAAGTGTTCGGAATTTTTTCTGCCCACAGCAATGCACTTTTCTCCACATTGTATGCATCCACGGAGCTCGGATGCAACAGTGGCCATTGCCATGTCCCAGTGTTCGCTGCATGTGAACTTTTTGGCACTACTTACCTCGGCTCGTTCCGTTCCCTTGCCGTATGTCTTACGACCGACACAGTAGTGGCAGCATTGCCACGTTACCTCACCTTAATACAATTGGAATCCCACGTGTCTGCCGCAATTGTTTTTGNACAGTAGTGGCAGCATTGCCACGTTACCTCACCTTAATACAATTGGAATCCCACGTGTCTGCCGCAATTGTTTTTGGACCTTTCATGTCGTTTTTCTCTCGTAAACGAAGGGTCTTGCGCATTTTTACCCAGGAGTATTTTCTACTTAGTTTCGATCGCAGATTCGCGTGGTGCAGTCCGTACCCGCGAATTACCCGGCAGCCTGTGCACGAGACTGTTCCGCGTAGCTCTGGTTCGACTGCCACACTCGCTGCCTCGTACCAGGCCTTGCCTTGGAGTAGGTACCGTAAACTGGGGTTACTTTGCACCTGCGGGTGCAACTTTGCACCATTCAAATATCTCTTTCGGTGCAATTTTGTGAAGGTCTAGGTAAACATTGGCTGGACTGATATCATTTAAAATACCCAACTAAAATACGCAATTTCATGCCAGGATAGCACCAAAACCAAAACACTGAGTGGTGCAGAGTTACAGTTTGCATGGTACTTAGAGCGCTGACTAGTGCGGGACCAACCAAGTGAGAGGAGAACATTTCACACGTTAAAGATGTGTCTCGGTCTCCTTTCGCGATATCGCTTTCAAACAAAAAAAATGCTTTGTGCCATTTGAAGAGAATAACCATGCTACAAGAGAGCGACTAGGATTAAATCAAGCTGGCGTCTTTGTTGATTCTGTAACATTTGAATTACCCGAAATTTTCATCAGACTATTAAAATGTTTTACAATAAAATCTTTAAAATAGCAATGTGATCCGGGGAAAGATGGACAGTGTTTTTTTGTTTAAAAGGTGTTCGATACGTGCCTTAAATAATTTAACATATAAAAAATACTACACTTCCACTCGGCAGGTCTCACTAGCAGCCGTGTTAGGGAGGATCGCTTGGAAACTATTTGAAACTCAAGGTCACGTCTGACTATAAGGCAGCATCTGCACGGGAGAGCCCAAAGAAGTGCTATTTATTTTAAAAAAAATTTTAACTGCTTTTTTTTTTATAGGGGGTACAGTAAAACATAGCGGCTGTAGATCATTTTCTACCTTTCCTGGAAAAAACGTCGTATTCCCAGAGCATTTATTTACCGAGATACGCGTTCACAATGATTTTACGGACAATATTCGGGAGTAGCCGTAAGAATACAGAGGAGAGACATACAGCTGACTAGTAGTCGAGCGACGTATCGGAACGCCGTTCGCGGATCAGCGACTGGTAACTTGTTGCTTATTCGCAGGAAAATCTCTCCATGCACGACGTGTTTGGTTGTTTCCTAAATATGCTACGCACCACGGGCCCTTTTCACTTGATGCGATGTCCAACTCTTGGTTAAACTGAACCTATATTAATATTTTGTCTATAAATTAAAATATATTACATTTACAATTAATACGAATAAAATCGGTGAGAAAACAGGTGTGTTGGTAATGCCTCGTAAGAAATAGGTCTTGCACAAAATAATATTACACGGAATGCGCGCACGAATGCGGTGAGTTGTCCCTTTGGTGTAATTTTATAGACTTGGTGAAGCTTCGTTTGCACGAGGCGGAAGNGGTGAGTTGTCCCTTTGGTGTAATTTTATAGACTTGGTGAAGCTTCGTTTGCACGAGGCGGAAGAATATGCTGGAAATAGAACTTAAGAAGTGCTTCAGGAAAGTTGGAAGCAAGCAGCATGATTGGACTACAGCCGGCAGCCCAGCCAGTGGTGAATTTTACGCAGCACGAGGCACACACACACACTCGCGCGGCCAATAAGCGAATGGGTTCGCCCACATCAAAGGAACCGCCGCACTCCATTTCGTGCCTGTGTATAGGCTGCTCACTGTTATTGAGCACTTTTGAAAGCCGTGCTGAGGATCTGTTTGTTATTTTGTATCCTTCTGCCGTATGTAATATTGGCATTGTCATTGGCAGTCTCACTTTATCCATGCGTCATCCAAGCGTAAACACAAAGCTTTTGGGGAACAAAATGTGTTAAGGGCCCTGCCTGCCTGCCCGCCTGCATAGTTTTTTTCCTATTGTAGCTGAGAAGCGCGGGAGCTGTAAGGGCTACACTGGCACGCGCTACAAGTGCGCCATCGCCGCTACGCGCAAGGCTCTGAACTGACGTGCAAGTGTTCTCGTAGTGCTGCGTGTACCCGTGGGACTTCCAGCGGTGACCATAACATTTTATTGATGAGAAGTCTGTATCAAAGTTCGATACAGGCTACTATCGTAGTTTGGCTCGTGTCCAGCTAGTATACTATATTGGAGGGCTGCAAAATAATATTTACAACATCCGTAGGGGCAGCGGTGACGTAGTGGCCAGGGCGCTCGCCTCCCACCACGGCGATCCGGGTTCGATCCCCGGCGGGTTCACTCCCGGATTTTCGCATGTGGGAATCGTGCTGAACGATGCCGCTTGCCGGCGGGTTTTCTGGGGATATTCCCGTTTTCCCCGCCCTTGCATTCCAGCGCCGCTCCATTCTAGGGTCTCATTTCATGTCATGCCCGGGGATGACGGTCACCTACGGGTCCCAGCTGGAAAGACCGTCACTCGGAGGGTGTTGCCTTGCCCTGGGTGCACTCCCCACACGCCATTTATTTATTTATTTTTACAGCATCCGTGGTAACTTTAAGGTACCATTCCATCCTCGTCTGGGGTGTCATGTCTTTTCGCAGGTGAACATTCTGGGGGCAGGTTCAGTAGTTTCGTAAAAAAAAAAAAAAAAAAAAAAAAAACCAGGATTTCAAACACACTGCAACGCAGTTCAAGCGCCAGGCACGCGGAACCGTTAATAATTCGTGCTCTTGTGTGTTTAAAACAAGATCCGCCATCAGTAGCCATGCATTTAAACATAGTCTCCCGTAGCCAAATCTTTCACAACTGTTTCCGTTGCGCCTAAATCGCTGCCAACTTAACTGGGATTTTGCATACCGATGTGTACTGTAGCCTGTTTGTAGTTGCGATTAGTGATTTTTTTTTCCATGGGTTTACATATATCAAAGTGCTCAGTTTACTGTGAATAGCTTTATTTATTGTGGTCTTGCAAATATACATGCATGCCCCTACCGAACACCCCTGGCTTCAGTGTTCCATCCAGAGCGAAGAGTTCTATAGTTTGCTGCGAACAAAATCGATGAATTCTCACGTGAAGCGAGATCTCTTCTATTCACCTTTACGTCAATAACGTTTGACAGCTGAATCTGCTCGGGCTTCCTGCGGCTTTCCAACACCAAACATTGGTTCAAGAGACAACTCCATCCGACATGCACGTGTGACTGTTTCAGAATATCCACATGAGGTGGATTCAGCCTCTCGTGTAATGTTTTTTTCAACACGGAATAATGCACACATTTCATTAAAATGTTTTTCTTTGGTTTTCTCTGTTGAATACTACACAAATTTCATTAAAATGTTGTCTTCTTTGGTTTTCTCTATGGAATATTACACAAATTTCATTAAAATGTTGTCTTCTTTGGTTTTCTCTATGGAATATTACACGCCGCCCTTCTAATGTTTGGAATATAAAACGTGAACTGTAGATGTTAGTGTATATGATACGCTACTGACATTTCAAGAGCAGCTGTTGGAATTTTTTCCAACAACAGTTCTGTCTGCGTTCCAAAAGACCTGGGGAATATTATCAGGAAAATATTGNAGCTGTTGGAATTTTTTCCAACAACAGTTCTGTCTGCGTTCCAAAAGACCTGGGGAATATTATCAGGAAAATATTGGTAACTATTGTGCCTGAACTTACTTAGTGAACAGTCTTTATACTCGTAATGTTTTCGAAGTTGATGCGATGCCACGCTATTATGTTTTGAAGTGTTTGCACGATTTGATTATGTTAATATAATGTAGTTATTTCTTAACTGTAAATTGTCCGCTTCTAAAGTTTTTTGATGTTTAAAGTAGTGGTGGAGTTTATAACTGACGCCCGCGATGTAACAGGATATATTTTTACCCGGCAGCACGAAGTATTAGTTATTTTTTTTAATAGCATTTTAATTTTGAAGTACACGGAATTTGAAAGGTGTTGTCGATATTGATTTTGTCGTTTTGAAGCTATATGAATGCATCTCGATAGTAAGAATGTAAGATATATAAATCCTTTCTCGCTTTCAAGTCTCCATGTGAAAATTTATCACGTACTTTTTAATTAAACCAGTTTAAAAATTCCAAAAGTAAATTTTGAGAAGTATCTACGACTCATGCACTACACAAAAATAATTGGTTAAACCCCAATTTATTATACATTTTGTTTTTAAAAAAATATGCGTCCTTATTTTGTAAAAACTTTAATTGAAAGAGCGGCGCGACCAGCTATAGACCTCAACTGCCCCTCTGGGTTCACAACGTTCCCCACGTACTGTGGTGTAATTTTCTAGACTTAGTTAAGCTTTATTTGCATGAGGAGGAGGAAAACCCTGGAAGTATAACTTCAGAAGGGCTTCAGAAAAGTTGGAAGTAACCGTGCGTGGGTTATAAAGACGTGGATTTAGTTTTGGTACATCGCTGCCTACTGAGAGATGGTTAAAGCATCTGAGACTCTGTGACAGCGAGCGATAGGGGCTACACTAACACGCGCACCTGATGCCTCATCGCCCCTACGCAAGGCGCTGAACTGGCGTGTAGTTTTTTNATAGGGGCTACACTAACACGCGCACCTGATGCCTCATCGCCCCTACGCAAGGCGCTGAACTGGCGTGTAGTTTTTTTCCTGTCGTGCTGCGTGTATATGTGCGGTTTTGAGCGGCGACCTTATCATTTTATTACTGTAAAAGTCTGCCTACCGACTGGCAGCTGCGCAATTTTTAATAGGAAATCCCGTGTTTAGGGAATTTCTCCTGGGTGCGTTGATTTTAAAGATAAGCGTTTCAAATATGATTTATTCTTCCAGAATTGTTTTAGGAGAAGTTCCCTACAGAGGAGAGGTTTCCATAACACGTGTAATCTGTCTGCAAGGAATTTTAAAAAAAAATTTCGTTTTACAAAAAAATACATACTGCCTATTTGCAATGAAAATATACGCTAGTAGGAATTTTCTCCTAAAAATTGGTGAAGAATGCATTTTGTTTGAAACACCTATCTTTTAAATTAACTTAATGAGGTGAAATTTCTTTAACATGCGATTTCCTATTAAAATTCCGCAGCTGCGAGCCGGTAGGCAGTGCCCTTAATGGCTTAGATCGACAGGCCTAGGCGAGATCTAGGGGCGCACCAAAATCAGCGCGCCAGCACATCGAAGTCACGAGATATACGCCCGGCAATGTTAGCCCACGTCCACAATGGCCGCGCATGCGTGCACCTGACCGGACGAGACCACAATCGTAACGAACTTGAGTGTCGAAATGGATCACTCGGCAAATGTCACATCGCAGTTTCATCCCCGGTACGCAGTGTGTCCTGATTTGAGNTGAGTGTCGAAATGGATCACTCGGCAAATGTCACATCGCAGTTTCATCCCCGGTACGCAGTGTGTCCTGATTTGAGAGACGTATTAACTTTAAAAGCCTTTTAAAAGGCTGCTCACGACAAATTGAACATTTTGAAATCAACCTGGTCTGCTTCCTCCGACATACTCCTCCACATTCCGGCAGTGTTGTCAACATGTGTGCAAAATAACCCGCTAGACCACACAAAAATAAACTATTTTCCATAATAAAGAGNCCGGCAGTGTTGTCAACATGTGTGCAAAATAACCCGCTAGACCACACAAAAATAAACTATTTTCCATAATAAAGAGCTGGATTTGTAAAAAAACATTTGTTTTAAAATTAAGTCATTACAAAAAATTTAATTATAATTTTACTTTTTCAAACACCACACGATATTAATACCACTAAATNATTACAAAAAATTTAATTATAATTTTACTTTTTCAAACACCACACGATATTAATACCACTAAATAAAAATTAAAAATAATACCTTTCAGAAAAAAATAGTTTAAAAAAAAATCGACTAAGAAGAGAGGGAAACAATCCGTCGTTGTTTTGCTATGTACATTTAACCCACACAGTTGTTTTTTTTTCACGCTGCAGATTAAAGCTAGATTTCTCTAGGCGGTACAAAGACATTTATGCCGTTAACCGANGTGCCTGTAGCCCACACACACACTGGCGGGACTAGCGTGTTGTTATTCGCGGGGGGCCACCTACGGCACATGTCTATATGAGGCGACGCGGTCGCACCTGGTGCTTCCGCCCCATTGTCGGCCGCCCGGCCTCCGAACTGCGACCAGTTCTACTCCTACGTGGCCGCTTTAGGAGCTGCCCCCCCCCCCTCAAGGACGTCACGTCGCCATATTTCAGCCACGAGTTTATAGGCTATTCAAGGGGAAGCGAGTACTTTCGAAAAAAAAAACCTCTCATTTGGAATAGTAGTCGATAAATATGTTTTATTGCTGCCTCAGACGTTGTGGCCGCCTGGGTGGGCCGCCCGAACGGTGTGCAGAGCTCCAGTAGAAAACGTGTTAAAAAACGTGCAACGTGCCTGAGTGAGGTCTGCTCACGAATAGCATTTAAGAAACGTTACGCGCTTGTATGCGTTTTTAGTTCCTAGGTGTGTCTCAAAAGAAGGTTTTCGTGATGGTGAAAATAGCTGAAACGGGTGATACCACGGTCATTTACAGGTACAAACATTCCGGTACAAAACATTAAAAGAAAAGTAATAGGCACTTGCATCAAACCTTTATTTTTATTGTTACGTCATAAAATGGCAGCGTCTCCGCTGGAAGCTCGCAGAAGCGCGTTAACGACGGCAAGACGGGACGTCAGTTCGGTGCTTTGCGCGTAGAGGCGACGAGAGTGTTGGAGCGCATGTCTCGGTCGCCCCTAGCGCTCCCGCGCCTTTAGGCCTCGCTTGCAAAATTCTTTCAACCTGGCGGCCACGTTAACTTCAGGGTGCGGTGGAATATCCACACTGTTTATTCTTTCAGTGTGCCCACTCGCAGGGAATTTTCACCTGGGTCAGGGATAATGTAAATAATTGCTACCCTGCAAAAATTGTTATAATCCGTTCACGGTTACTTCACACTTTTCTGAAGCCCTGCTAAAGTTCTACTTCCAGAATATTCCTCAGCCTCGTGCAAATTAAGCTTAACTAAATCTATAAATTAACACCAAAGGACTGTGCACCGAATTCGTGCGCGCTCAGTTGTAATCATATTTCGCGTTAAAATTTTTTCTTACTAAGCGCTACCAACACACGCGTTTTCTCACTGTTTTTGTTCATAAATATTATAAATGAAATATTAAAATATATAAATAAAATATAGGTAAAACTCCAATTTAACAAAAAAATTACAAACTTAAGTTAACATAGGTATAAAACTCTCGTGGTAAATAGCATATTTTGGAAATTACCAAAACAAGTCCTACATGGGGTGATTTTTCAAAGGTTTGATTCAAAAAGTGTGAAGAAACCGCGAATAGATTATAGTTTGTGAATACATGATAATGTAATTATGAGCATATGCATACAATTTCAAGTTTTAAGTTTGTGAACTGGCAATATTACAGCCTTGCCAAGTGACATAGGGCCTATACGTGCAAAATAAAGTGTTTGTGTGTTTGTAATGGGCACTCAGCGTGCATCGCGAGAAATATTGTTTGGCTATTGCAGTATAATTTAATTCGACTTCACCGATAACTTGTTTGTTCTGTCAGCCGTGGAAAATTATGGTATCGCAAGGTTTCGGTCCTGAAAATAGGCCAGGAAAAACTGCAAGTTTCTGCCTGGAAAACAGGGAAAAGTCTGAATTCCAAAATTTAATTTTCAGTGGACATCCTGTACTAACATAGAAATATTTATTTATAAAGGTGGTAAAAGGATTTAAAAAAAAATGGCTGAACGGAAAAAGTAACTAGTGCGTCAAAAGTGCTCACTTTACAGTGAACATACAATACCTTTGAAATACTCTGGCAAACACAATACAAACACTATTTCCGAACTCTCCAACGTAGCCAACAACTGCCGCTTCACACCGGATGTGCTGATCGGGAACACGCGAGACTAGCATATGGACATGTACTGGACCTTCCTACGTATTGTGCACTAATAGAAATACAGTGTTGCCGCCTAGTCCCGTAGTTTCAGCGATGCAACGGGAACACTGCGCGCTGTTTCAGAACCTCGTGCGTAGGTGCGACGGGGCGGTAATGTACGCGGGTCGATGTCGCCCTTCTGTGCCTCGAATGGTCAGAACAGCTCCAGGTAGCCTTACACAGGACTCTTAAGGCTCGACTTCAATTAGTTTTTTTCACGTAATAATTTCGGATTTAGAGTAAACACAATCCTGACGATGCAAGGTTATAGAAAATTTACATTTTACAAGTTTTTTAATATTTTTGTTTTTAATTTTATGCTGCCTGATACTTGTAAAGAGTCAGGAACATTTTTTATAGTTTGTCAACAAGTTCCTGCTTTTTTGCAAGCAGGAAATAACGCACAGTGAAAATTAGATACAAAAGTATTATAAACAACTAGTAAATTGTGCAATAAAACATTTCCAATAATATCTCTGAAACTAAAATTGACACGAGAACGAAAAATATCTTCAAAAGATGTGAATCCGAGTCTCAACTCTAACGTGAACACAGGTACGGTGCACTGTGTTTAAAATACAGGATCATCGGAAAACAATGCCGGGATAACAAATCGTTACTATAAATAGTTCTTAATGTATATGAACGTGTGGCGTGCTAAATTGTTCGGTAAGGTTCAAAGTTTTAGACCTACCTTAGTACATTTCGATATGGGCACCATTTGCAGTCCTGCAGACGTCTAGATGGTATTCTGTTTCCTGCCACCTCTTCTGAGGGTGTCTGGAGTTACAGTTGCAATTGCTGCAGCGATCCGCTGTAAGGTACTGGATGCTCATTTTATATTCTCTCGTACACGAGTGTTCAATGTGTCCCCATAAAAGAAGTCCAGTGGTAAATGGTCTGGGCTTCGAGGGGGCCAGGGAATTGATCCACCCCTTCCAACCGGGGGGCATTTGGGAACCTCACATTCGGAACCTCACGAACAAAGCGGCTGAAACGAGGAGCGTCCTTCATGCACGAAAATAACCCATCTTCTTTTCTTCTTCCCCGTCTCGAGGCTGTTGAAACGCGTGCAGTTGATGTAAGTCAAGGTTTACAACTTACTCCGATGATGGTCCTTTCACTGAAAGAAGTCGCCGACAACACGATAGTACTGCAGTCCGCACCAGGCGTTCATCTTTGGCGACTCACGGACGTACTCTTGAATCTTCCTCGAAGGCTGTGAACCCCAAATGCGACGGTTATGTCGAGCAACGCATTCATTCACACGAAGTGCTGCTTGGGTCAAAAACGCGCTGTAGGAAGTTTTCGTCGCCATCATTGGTGTTGGGCACAAGCCTTGCAAATTCCACGCGTTTTTCTCTGCCGTCCGGTTTAATTGAATGANGTCGCCATCATTGGTGTTGGGCACAAGCCTTGCAAATTCCACGCGTTTTTCTCTGCCGTCCGGTTTAATTGAATGAAGCAGCTGAATCTTGTAAGCACGGAGCCTTAAGCGTTTGTGCAGAACAGTTTAAATGGTAGTTTTCTGAATCCGTAATATTAAACTTGTACAAGTAATTGATCTTTTTTGGGGCTTCTAACGGAGGATTGTCGTATGCGTTCCATGTTTTCCTCAGATGTTCTTAGTCGGCCAGACGTTTTTCTCTTGTCAACACTACCGGTCTCTTTGAACTGATTCAGAGTCTTGTCATCTGGAGGTTCCTCTCGCGGGTGTAAATTTCTCCAANAACACTACCGGTCTCTTTGAACTGATTCAGAGTCTTGTCATCTGGAGGTTCCTCTCGCGGGTGTAAATTTCTCCAACTTACGTCGCACTGTCACAACCGATTTCAGTTCGGCATACCACAACACACACGCACCTTCTACGGTCAACGTCCTGCCACGCCCCAACGCCGACAACGGTGTGAACAACCACCCTACTCCCACTCGTGCGCACCGCTGTCAGTCTCCGAGGTCAAAAGAACTTTGAACCTTACCGAACATTAAGATGTCACGCGTGTATAATACCGGTTTGTAATCCCGGAATTCTTTTTTCGATAATCCTGTATACGTGTTTCTATAAAACTACGAAACGTGCGTCCAATGTGCTGATGCACGGAAAGAACACACTTCACACGAGGCCTGTCGAATGCTATCAAGGCGTCANAAACGTGCGTCCAATGTGCTGATGCACGGAAAGAACACACTTCACACGAGGCCTGTCGAATGCTATCAAGGCGTCACGCACGTTAGAAGCGTCATTTCAGAGCACTCCGACGTAGCTAAAACCTGCCTTTGCAAAGCGCGTTGTCTCTCGAGATGTGTTCGTGAGAGACATACTAAAGAATTCGAGGGGCATTGCTCTGGAAGTACCGTAAGTACACGCAGCACGACGAGAACACTGCACGCCAGTTGAGTCTCTTGCGCTTAGAGGTGACGATGCACTCGATATGCGTAGAAGTGCGATCCTTACCGCTGTAGCACTTGTCTGTCTCTGACGTGGGAAACAGCTGCAGTTAGGCGGGGACCTTAACTTGAGTGTGAATCGGCGTTGAGCTCCTANTAAGCGAATGCTGGGATGGGTCCTTAATAAAGGCCATGGCCGATTCCATCCAAAATCCTCTTCCGTGAGTAACTTGCTCCGTCAGTAACGACCCCGCTGTAGACGAGACGTTAAGCCTCAACTAAGGTTTACTCTACTCGGATTTTGGAAGCTCAATGCTTTTAAGTTTGGCAACTAAGGTAAGCGCTAGTGTCGCATGTGTACCGAACGTTCTCTATTTTCTACCTTTGCAATGATCACAAACCAAATATGAAATAACTACGTAACTATGTAGAATGACCTCTTTGGAACACTGCGCAACTACCGGCGGCAATTTTCCCTACGCCGAACTCTCCCCATAAGGAAACGCGTTGTGTTGGCGAGTAGCAAGAACGTTAGCCCGGNTGCCAGCTGTCGCTCCCTAGCCTGTGCTCGCCTCCCGTGGGGGGTGCCGCTGCTGCTCGGCGAGGTTTTCTCGGGGTCTCCCGTTTCCCCTCGGCCCCTTTCATTAGGACGCTGCTTCTTACTAGCCTCGCTTCACCCTCGTCGGTTCTCAAGGCCCCGATGTTAAGAGCCCTCCCCCCTCCCTCAAATATCTTCTCTCACTTGTTCACTTCCCCGTTTATCGGTTCTCAGTGTGGAGTTTCTCCACACTTTTTGAAAAATCACCCCTTGTATGTTGTGTGCGATTCTTTCCTAAATACATAATGTGTCATATTCGTCTAATAATTCTGTTAACGTAAAAGTGTCTTATTTTTTTTGTAAATTGAACATTTACTTTCTTTTCACCAATAAATTTTATTTATTAAAAAAATTATAAGATTAAAAACGGGGAGAAAATTGACGTGTTGGTAATGCTTGGTAAGAAATAGTCTTGATGGTGTGATTTTTCTGCTCTTAGTTAAGTCTTGTTTGCACAAGGCGGAGGAATGTCCTGAAAGTAGAGTTGGCGCAGATCTTCAGAAAAAANGCTCTTAGTTAAGTCTTGTTTGCACAAGGCGGAGGAATGTCCTGAAAGTAGAGTTGGCGCAGATCTTCAGAAAAAATAGGAAGTGACCTTGAATGGATTATAGTGATACAAGCGTGATAGTTGCTGAGAATCGCGTACCTGAGCGTGTGAGACTATCGTAACTCAAAATGTCTCATGGGTTGGTTCGCAATCTAACAACGTAAGCACAGAGCGTATGACGTAACAGTAGAACGTTCACACGCCTAGAATTCTTGTGCGAAATTGATTCGCANAAACGTAAGCACAGAGCGTATGACGTAACAGTAGAACGTTCACACGCCTAGAATTCTTGTGCGAAATTGATTCGCAACTGAATGCTTACGTATTTTGAGCAAATGAAATTTTGCGACGAGTCTGAAGTCAGCTGGCACTGTTAGTAAATAATGGATTTTCGCAACAGATTGTGATATCTTGTAGAAAGTTGAGTGATACGGAATATTTACCACTTTTAATTTCTTAAAAAAAATATATATACTTTTTTTGCTGTATAGACGCGAATTACCTGTGAAAACTTCTTCTAGTGTCTCGCCTGTTTTAACCTTTAAATGTATATNTTTTTGCTGTATAGACGCGAATTACCTGTGAAAACTTCTTCTAGTGTCTCGCCTGTTTTAACCTTTAAATGTATATCCTGCAACTTTAATTAGTTTCTGCAGCATAACTGTTCCTCCATTTTAAACAGTTCTCTTTTGAAAATGTTATATTTCGCTCCGATTGGCTGTTGTCCTATGCGTCCGCACAAGAAATGAAATACAACAATTTCCTTAGTGCACAACGTCAGGAAGGCTCATCACACACGACCTGTTACGCGCAGTTNTTTTTGCTGTATAGACGCGAATTACCTGTGAAAACTTCTTCTAGTGTCTCGCCTGTTTTAACCTTTAAATGTATATTCTGCAACTTTAATTAGTTTCTGCAGCATAACTGTTCCTCCATTTTAAACAATTCTCTTTTGAAAATGTTATATTTCGCTCCGATTGGCTGTTGTCCTATGCGTCCGCACGAGAAATGAAATACAACAATTTCCTTAGTGCACAACGTCAGGAAGGCTCATCACACACGACCTGTTACGCGCAGTTCTTGTGCACATGAGCCACGTTCTGCGGTTACTGTAATGTTTTCGATTGCGAACTAAGTTTTATTGAGTAGCAAAGTCAATAAGTTCGTGGGCGCTGTGGAGATTAGTTGTCTATACTCAGAGCACCAGTTCATGGACTTGCTTGAACGTTGATGTTCACGGCGCGAACTGAGCACTTTTGAGACCCTAGTTACATTTTCCTTTGTCATTTTGTCATCCTTTAACCTCCTTTTTAAATAAATATCGCCATGTAAGTAATATACAGTTGTGTGTATATTCCACCACACTCGGAAGTTAACGTCTAAGGTTACGATATAATGTGTTTATTGGCTATTATTCCAGATGAGAGCGCCTGAACCCAGCGACGATGCATCGACGTGTACCACAAACCTGCGGGGAAAATCCGGTAGGTGTAATACCGAAGGGGAAGACAACTTAGGTTTCAACACGGAAAAGGCAGACTCTTGCTCCTGACCCCACTTAAACTCTACTGCTTGATTTTTCAAAAAAATTAAAGTTGCTGCTAATTCTGAGAAGCGTTCAATAAAACGCGAGTAGTAGTCCAAGAGACCTAAAAAACTTTTGAACCCCCTTCAGAGTTTTCGGCCGAGATAAATTCAAAATGGGGGCAGCACGATCAGGGTCAATCATTGATTGACCTTCACAGAGCAAGTAACCTAAAAATGTAACCTTATCTGGATTGACAGTCAGTCCTACTGCCCGCATCTTAAGGAACACCTGACGCAAATAGGACTTTAATTCCCTACGCTTTAAACCTACGAAGGTACCTCCTTCGAGTAACTTAATTTCTTCACGGAGTATTGGTTATATAAAACCCTCACACTTTACGGCAATTGCTTTCAAGAGAGTATCTTCAGAACACAGGCATAGACTTGCTACTTTACTCACTGCCATGAAAAAATGAAAAATACCGACAGGACCCAAGGATGTTGACGGAGTTATGTTTTGTATGGCGGATTAAAACAATTTGTCGACTTTGGGTGGACAGTTGGTGACACTCACCGGGACCGCATGCTGAGAGGGTTGCGCCATTGCACCTCGCTCACACCACAAGTCCACTGCAGCCCGACGCAGCTCGGCCACCGTCGTAGACTCGGCAGCTTCGACCCCCTAGGTCTGCCAACATAGCCAGCAGTTCTTCCTTCTCAAGTGTATACACGAACCCGACCTCAGCCATTTCATGCAACGAACAGAACAGACGTGAGAAAAGACGTAGAGCGGAGTTTACGCAGTAATTATTTTTGAATTGTCGCAGGTTGATTTCGAAAGGGCCCAGTTTACCACGAACTGCCTAACAAAGAATGACTAATTTTGTAAAAGTTTTTATTTTACTAAGAAACCCTGAAAGTAATTTCTCTCGTCTACTTCACGTTCCGTAGTAATTCGCGGGGGCTCTTGACTACGTTGTGTTTAGCTTACTTTCTTTTCTCTATAGTTCAAAAAGAGTTCGCCATGTGGTTTAGTTAACCGTGCCAGTAGCGTGTACTGTTGATGTCGTGCCGTACGGAAGCATATGATGGCCTCGAGCGGTATTACCCGCGTCGTCCACGCGATCTCGGAAATATTGCGGTGGGTCTGGGGATTGGCTCCCCGGAGTGCCGAGGCGTGTCAGCAGATGGTCACTCTCCTTGGTCGAAACCGCCTTACGTGCGCGCGGAAACCAGCTGCGCGCCCTCCAGGCAAAGCGGCTCTCGGAGCGGCGCTATGTTTAGAAATGCGGAGAACGTCAAACGGGCCGGCACGCGTGTCTTTCAACATGTGCAGTCGACGGCCGGCCACGGACTCGCGTGAAGCTCCGTCACCGTGGTGTTGTTGCACGCCACAATGCCCGGCGTTCTGGTGAGTACGTACGCAGTATCTGTCTTGTCTACGGTCAGCGATTCCAGAGTGTTTGTCCGGGAGGGGTGGATTTTGTACGCCAGAGTATACAAATACCTTATGTTGTTAATTCATAATTCGCTACGCAACACCTCGTCTGTCTGGCCGTCAGCGTACTGTCAACTTTTCATAATGAAACAGGTTTTCGATGCCATAGGCTGTTCTAGCTAGAGTAATTGAGCACTTCAGGCTCCCTTCCTCCTATCTGGAGCTTTTTTTTTCCCCCGCGTTTGGGGCCGATAAGTGTGAGAGCCATAGGGGCGACATTGCCACGAGCTGACGTAAAGTGCGCTATCGCCGCTAACCGCATGGCTGTGAACTGGCGTGCGGTGTTCTAGTCGCGCTGCGTGCACCCGAGAGGCTTTCACCGGTGACCCTATTACTGTATTGGTGGAAAGTCTGTGTGAAGGTTCAGTACAGGGTTCTTGAGTAATTTGGTATGTATCCGATGTATATTTTGAGATACAGCGCTTTGATAAAACCNTCTGTGTGAAGGTTCAGTACAGGGTTCTTGAGTAATTTGGTATGTATCCGATGTATATTTTGAGATACAGCGCTTTGGAAAATAAACAGTTAGTAACAGTTGTTAGCAGTTTTGAGGTATTCTGAAGTGGTTTTGTGACTTGCGTAACATTTGGAAAGCACTGAACAGCCCTCGTCTCGTCGAAAGTGTGTTTTTCGTAGGACAGAACATTGGACGCACGGTTAATAGTCTCGTTGAAGAACGTTGTATTTGAAACACTGCGACGCAGTTCAGGGGCGAGGTAGGCGGGCGCCTTAAGACATTACGTTTACGTAAGTACTTAGAAGTCGCGTCTATATAAACCAGCTAGTTGCGGATGTTACTTTTTAGACACTAAATCAACCTCTCGATTCTAACGTACTTTCGGTGCCGATAGTGCCCAGGTTGTCCATTTTCCCTTCCAATTAATTGGCATAGGCCTTCAGCTGCCAGTTTCTGAATTAAATGTGTGTTAACATCTAAATTACATTTTTGGTTTGATTTTTTTTTTTTGTCAAAGCTAATACGAAATAGTTTTTTAATAGTACACAATTCAATAAAGGGGCTGCTTTTAATAAATTTCGATATAGGTGATTTTAAACCACTATCATCGTGTCACAGTTCAAAAGAACACGTTAACACCGCTACTCGTAAAAATGACGTAAACTTTTTCAAATCTTCGCGTACACCCACGTGCGATGCACGAATTGACAGTTTTTCATTGCGGAAAAACGCTTTAACGCGTACACTACTGGGGCCTTGTATGCACCTCATCTGTCTGTTTCTGATGCGAACTTCAGAACAAATGACGAACGATATCGCCCATCTAGATATACATGATCGAATGCCTGTACAGAGCTCCAACGAAGTATTGGTTTCGTCTACGTTCAGATGAATACAAGCTGTTCTAGATTTTTCCGGAAAGGGGGGGGGGCGATGTATTTTATACTCCACAGTATACATTTGTGGACAAAGCCCTTCTGTCGCCATACTTTTAAAGAAAATTTAATAATTTAATTAAAATTACTTTGTATCAACCGCAAACTTATCTTTGTGTGATCTGACACGACGTTTTCGCATGTGAGCAAATTTCTCTGTGTTTAAACTGGGTTTACGAATGACTTAGCAGTAACGGTAGTCCGTAATGACTGGACTTTTCAAGGGTGTTTGTTCATGGCTGTAGTGTACGGGTCTTTTACGTTCTTGGCTTGACTTTTAGATGTAAAATATAACCNCAAGGGTGTTTGTTCATGGCTGTAGTGTACGGGTCTTTTACGTTCTTGGCTTGACTTTTAGATGTAAAATATAACCCGTGTTGAGTGCAAGTCAAGACTGATTGGTCGGTCAGAGCGCAGCGACAGTTGTTGGCTGGGAGGTGTATTGACATCTTGGATTTAGGCTATATCTTGTCGTGAAATACTATCCAATGAATTATTAAATGGGGCAGTATTCTCGTGTATGTAAAGAACTGTTAATCATGTTTTAATTCTTGAAAACTGTTATTAAATTCGCTTTTTAATTTACTTTAAGATTTATTGGTATAACTGACAAATTTTTTGTAAGAGATCGCGGGTTTGTGAAAACCGTAACTATAAATAATCCTCACCCATGTCCATTCATGCTATATCGGCTGCTTTTGTTTCCTGCGATTCTGATTTGTTTGTTATATAGACTCATCAGTTGCCAGATTAATCGTAAACTGCCAAACTTATTTTCCGTGTACTGTCAGGTCATTTGAAAAGTAGCCGTCGACCCGGCGAGATGAAAGTTCGCAGCAAGAAGACAATCGGGACAAGCTGTGGGGTTGGAAACTGGCGCTTATGATAAAACTCGTACGTGCGATAATTATTATTGCTCTATTTCTGTCAGTGTAAATTTTGTATATCGTGACCGAATACTGATTGGGTCATGTGAGGTTATGTCTGGCTACCAGTAGAAAGAAAGAAGACATATTGAAAATGATCTGAACTGCAGATACTGTACTCAAGGTTCCGTGCGCACGTTCGCCGATTGTCACGGAAGTTGCAACTTAGCAACTTCTCAGTTGCGAACGTAGTTCCGAAAGCTACGTCGTGTGTCTGCGTATTTCCGTCGCTTCGCCGTCCCGCGTTGTAAATAACTGTTGAATAGCGCGTGCGTCGGCCTTGGCAACCGCCCCACTGGCGAGTTGGCCGCTTGTGTTACAACTGAGCAATTGTGCGCTAACTTCGTCATGACGCGTGCAGGCCAACCAGAACTGTGTTGTCCAGTGTGCTCCTTCACGATATAACTTAGCAGGGCTGGGCTAGCCTTAAAAGCCCTTTCACACGATCAAATATTTACGGAATTCAATTTATTGAACTAAAAAACCACTTCATTTTGCCTTTCAATGAATTTCATTCAGTAAATATTAAAGTCTCCATGAAAATGTATCACAAACTTTTTAATGAAACCAGTTTAAAAAATACTTAAAGTACATTTTTGGAAGCATCTACTCGTGCACGACAAGAAAATAATTGGTTAAACCCAAATTAATTGTCTTAGTTTTTATTGTACATTTACTTTTTAAAAACTATGGATCCTTATTTTGTAAAAACTTTAAATGTGAGCACACAACTCTATTTTTCTGAAATTCCTTTCATTAGAACATGCTCTAAACGAAAATATAGAACGAAAACGAGACATTCAAGAAATCGAAACAGAGAATTCAATATAATTTGAAGGTGATTTTAAGAAAATTTTGATCGTGTGAAAGGTCTTAAAGCGTTAGACATATAATTTATGTGTTACATAAGTTCTTTGACTGTGACCTGCATGTCAGTAGGTTTTAGCGGACGTCAATGTTTACAATTATTAACAAGCATTAACAACATTGAAAATACACGAGCGTGAGCAATATTTTTGTGAATTTAATCCACAGCAAGAAAAGTCTCCTCCAGAAAAAATGTCTGCTTTGAAGAATGCGACAAGATGCTGGTCATGTTTTGATATGTTATCAACGTAATGTAAAGACGGCATGCTTATCGGGAGTGTTCATTAGCTGGAATTGAGTTACATCATGGATTGTTAATTGTAAGTGCGGGTGATGTTTTTTCGTGCGCGCGGTCGGCAGTTACGCCTTTTTCCCTCCCATTTCTGTGCATCGGAGGTAGGGTTACTTCTACTCACGTTGGGAAGGTCAATGTTAAAAGTTTGGCAATCAATAATTTTCGCTACTAGGTAAGCGCTAGTCTCGCATATGTACCAGATATCTTGTTTTTCTACGTTAAACAGAGTAATTGCAATAAACATAAGTCAAATATAAAATAACTTCATAGTCAAGTAAAATATTTCTGTTTTATTATTCAAGTAGCTTAAAATCTTAATTTAAAGTGACCGCTTTGGAACACTGCCTCTCCAAGTGGCGGGAATTTTCCCCATGTCAAACTCTCCCATAAGCAATATTGTTTTGTCCCAAACCTGAGTAGGATTAACCATATCGGGGGTATATGGTGTACACATGGAATTTTAATTATTTTGATATAGGTTTGAGATAATAGACGTATATAATTTGAGACTAAAAATCCGTTTNTACACATGGAATTTTAATTATTTTGATATAGGTTTGAGATAATAGACGTATATAATTTGAGACTAAAAATCCGTTTAACTAACCTACAAACAATAATTGAATGCCGCAAGAATGATTTATTTTGACATTGTTTTTCATGTAGGTTAGACTTTTTATCAGCCAGCTGAACCGTCAGTCTCGTTTGTTTACATGTAATAGAAAGATTAATTCCTCCTTGAGAGAGAAAGTTTTCAACATTTTGTTATGTGCAAATATTTTATGTATAACTATGTGAGGCGATATTAGCTAGCCTANAGAGAGAAAGTTTTCAACATTTTGTTATGTGCAAATATTTTATGTATAACTATGTGAGGCGATATTAGCTAGCCTATGAGAGAAGTAATTTATTACAAAAAAATATTGTTGAACATTTTTACTTCCTCTGCGAAAGTTTTAATTATTTAAAGGAAGTTTAAAGCCATATTGGATTCTTCGCTAAGACTGTGGTGATTTGAAGGAATCACACGGCTAGGAATTTGCATTAATTTATTCTTACACGAGTCCGAAGAATTATAAAACCAGGCAAGTAAGATGGTACGAAGGCGTGATGAAGATTACAAGCAAAGAAGAGGCCTGAGCTGGGACTACAGCCGTAATTAAATATCAGTGTGTTTCGCCTTCCACGTACTTACGAAGTGAATGTGCAAGGACTGTATTGCGCACATGTAAGCCCGCGAGCTTTATATTTAGGGAAGAGTTCGACGTAGAAGAGGATCTACTACAGCTGCGGAGCCGTCTACAGTTTGATGTTACGGAGATGCTTCGGCTAGCTGCTGCCTACGACCACCAACAATTTGAATTCTCAGATAAGNCGTACTTACGAAGTGAATGTGCAAGGACTGTATTGCGCACATGTAAGCCCGCGAGCTTTATATTTAGGGAAGAGTTCGACGTAGAAGAGGATCTACTACAGCTGCGGAGCCGTCTACAGTTTGATGTTACGGAGATGCTTCGGCTAGCTGCTGCCTACGACCACCAACAATTTGAATTCTCAGATAAGACTGAACCAGTGTTGGCTTGGCTAGTGTCGGCCGCAATATCTATAATTTGAGAGTTATCTATTATTAATTTTAATCATGTTCAAGTACTTTGATAATTGAAAGTATAATTGTTTTATGCATAGTTGTAGTAGGGAAATAGAGGTTCTGACACAGGGGATTAGGACCAGAGGACGAACTGACACCCCATCTTGGTTGTTACGAGGCAATCTCGTGCACTGTCATTCTTCGCCAGCAGCTGTTATCTTGGATTTTTTTTTTCCCTCCTGCTCAATCACTCCACCTCAGCACATCATGATCTGGCATTACATTAGGGAGGTTTTCTCATATTCCTTCCAGTCTCTCTCGTCTACCACATTCTATCCCTCTAGTTTTCTTTCGCTTATGCTTCCTGTTCCTCTCGCCACCTAACCCCCCCCCCCCCC
>NQII01007159.1:0-59987 GCA_002778355.1 Clitarchus hookeri | reverse complement strand
CTCACCTCACCTCACCTCACCTCACCTCACCTCACCTCACCTCACCTCTACTTCATCGGCACTCAAGACCTAGATGTTCAGAGCAGCTCAAATCTCCACCACACACCTATATTTGTCAGTGTCCCTCTGCTTTTTTTTGTCCCTATCCCTCTGCCTTTATTCAACATTATGGATAGGGTAAACTGAGCTATTGTGCTGTCACACTTCATCTACTTATCATTCCCCCTCCTGTGAAGTTATTCTGTTTGTTTTCACTCATGTGAAATCAAAAGTCCAAAATTGTTGCCAAAATTTAAAGTACAATAAAGAAATTCAGAGCGCAGGTAATTTCAAATGCAATCTCAAAAAAAAAAAAAAAAAAAAANCCAAAAACAAATTTTGAGAAAGACTTATCACAAAATGTATTGGAAGCGAAACGCTGCACAAAGAAAGACTATCAAGGGTGCAACGATTCACAGGACTGTTGATACCTAAGGGGAATAAGAGGCAGGATGTGTAACTGTTGCTATGCTGTTGGGAGCTGGAACGTTTTAACACATGTGGGAGCTGGAACGTTTTAACACGTGGGTGGGCATGTGGGGGAGAGATGACTGGGTGGAACAAAGCGTAGTTTTATGTCACTTGTTGCAGGTTGTGTGAAAAATTGTATAGCACATGTTTTACCTGTTATTAAATTACATTGGTTACTGGCATACGTACCCAGAAGTTGGCAGCACAGTCTTTAATATGAGTTATAAACAAAGATGAAGTCAGATTTGCAACAGTCTTACTTAAGTGCTTAAAACAAGTACATGTTGCTTTTGATGAATGTCTCTCGATTTAAACAAACTGGGCAAAAAAATATATGTATGTATAATTAAAAGAATTTATGTTAATGAACAAACCGTAAAGGTAAATTATTTATACATGTAGCTAGCAATCCTAGTTGGCACATCCCTGCTCTCTCCAACCAAAACATTTTTTTATGTATGACTGCAATCCCGTAAGTTTTTGGAAAACGAATGGAGGGAAACAAAAAATTTTGCATTTACGGTTACTTACTCAAGTGGCCAAAAATTACACGATTACATGACCTAGATTTTTGTCTGCACATTTTCATTGCAATAAAACATTTACTTCATGGTGGGCTTAAGGGTTGTTAAAGCTGCAAATTTATCACGGGTATTGTTTTAAATTTTTATCACTGTACCATGTACCACATTTTATTCTGTTTTACGATTTGAAAATTTTCATCTGAGTTTCATTTTATGGTGACAGTAAAATATGAAGCAATCTCATGTGTTTTTTATTTTCCTCGCGAAATATATCCAACATCAGTTGAATTCAAATACAGAGTAAATCTGATAAGTCACCGCAAATACAGGGTCATTAGCATGGCAAATACAGGGTCATTAGCATGGCAAATAGCCCTTTTGAGTTGTGGAAGGGGAAACTGTTGTCAGTAGTGTTTTTTTTTTCCTTTTTAAATTTAGTTAACTTGTGTTTTTGCTGTTACAATTTACCACAGTAAAATGCAACCCAATTATTTTGATTTTTGTCTCATATAAGACAATGTGTGTGTTTATCCCAGTTTCAGATATTTAAAGTTTTGTTTTATGCCAGGACAAGTTACAATTTTCGTCATTACATCTTGAACACTTTGCAGAACTCTACAAATAAGACCAGCATGGAGGGTATCTAGCAAGGTCACCGAATACTAAAGTCATTAAAAACTGTTGACTGGTAGGTGTTGTCGTGCCTGTGAACATTTGTTTTGGGAACCATCACTTTAATTTCACCGGGTGTGCATCTTTAAAATATTTGTTGGAAGTCTGAAATACGTAATTTTGTGTACGGTGCTCGAGATGTTGCCACTATTTTTTTAGTGTGGTGTGTTTTAGTTATTTTGTACATCTGCTGAGTATGCCAGGAAACAACAGCATAAAAATACATGGAATTATTTTTAGATAAAAGATAGTTATGTATTTTTATTGCAGAACATTTTGTGTGTGTGATGTTAATGCCAGCACTTCAGCTGTTAATCCATTTTTTTTTTTTTTTGCAAACAGATACAGACACCACAGAGTACGAGAGTGCAGGAGATTCCACTGTTCCTCCGTCGCCTCTGGGAAGTCTAGCGGGAGACGGCTACGCCCACTACAGGAGTTTTCTGGGTGCCGACAGCAGTCCTGTGGCAGCCAAGTGTTCCCCATGCGCTCAAGTAGAACAAACTACCGAGAAGGCTGAGGATCCGATTTCAGATGCAACTGTCGAGNCAAGTGTTCCCCATGCGCTCAAGTAGAACAAACTACCGAGAAGGCTGAGGATCCGATTTCAGATGCAACTGTCGAGCTACCCCAAGTGCAAAATGTTTTAAACATAACTGGACTTTGTTCTGCTTTTGAAGGGGTTAGTTTAAATGCTCCTCAAGGTGGTGTCGAGTCTCCACTGGTGCCAGAGCCTGAAAAACCTTCCAACATCAGTGGGCTGTGTTCAGCTCTTGAAAGTGTTCGCTTAAATACTTCAAGCAGTGCAGTGAGTGAAAGTGCTTCAGACTCCATTTGTGATTCAAGTTTAGAGTTACAGTCGACTCCTTTGAGTAAAGAGAAGCTCCCTGTCCCCTTTAGAACTCCCAACTTTGCAGAATACTGCAAGGCTGTCAAAGGCGATAGTGAACCGTCTGTCTCGAGTCTTCTGGTTTCTGGTGAACCTACGGAAAATGTGTGTCAGTTTGTAGGTTCGTTTTCTGAAGAACAAAACACTTTACAGGGTGGTGGAACACCAGTAGTTGAAAGGTGCAATACAGAGGCGAAGCTTGTTGATGAAACTAAATTTTTTACTGAATTATCNGTGGAACACCAGTAGTTGAAAGGTGCAATACAGAGGCGAAGCTTGTTGATGAAACTAAATTTTTTACTGAATTATCGAACAAAACTTCCACATCTACAGACGAGATTATTTCCACAACTGAAAAAGCAGAAGGTATTGTGAAAGAATTGGTGGAAACAGCACTTGAGTCTGTTCTANTGAGATTATTTCCACAACTGAAAAAGCAGAAGGTATTGTGAAAGAATTGGTGGAAACAGCACTTGAGTCTGTTCTAGTTTCATCTGCAGAGAAAGCTTGCACAAAGTTAGACGAGGCATTTGAATTTACGCCTGATGCAATACCAGCTACAGTAGTTGAGCCAAAATGTCTGAAAGAAGAAACATCAGAGCATTTATCAGTTGCTAATTCTGTTTTACTCTCAGCTGTAGCCAAATCATTGCAAGAAACATTTGAGTTGCCAGAAGTTTCTTCTGGGGATAAAACTGAAGCCACAGCAGAGCCATTGAATCAGACATTTGAAGTTCTGACAGATGTTGGACAAGAACTAAAGTCTGAAGTTGTTCAGCCACTCGACACATCATTTGATTTTCTACCTGAACCTTCAGGCGACATTAAAACTGAAGAATCTTTAAATACAACATTTGAACATATACCTGAAGACTCGCTTTACAAAACTGAAGCTACAGAACAGCTGTTAAATACTACATTTGAGCTCGATGAGGAATTAGTNCTGAAGACTCGCTTTACAAAACTGAAGCTACAGAACAGCTGTTAAATACTACATTTGAGCTCGATGAGGAATTAGTCGGAGAACATCCTGAGATAGAGAATTCAAACAGTGCTGTTGTAAATGGAGATGGCAAGGAAACACTATTTAATGGGATTGATTTAAATGGAAATACTCCACTACAAGCTGTTGAACGTGTTAAGGGTGAACGTGAAAACTTAAGTAGAAAGTCTGTTTCATCACCACCAGTAAAATTTGTTAGTTTGCACTCAGAACGTGAATCGAAGTACAATAAAAATGCTGTGAATATTTCAAACTGCACAGATCAGTTTCTGCAGCAGGTTCTGAGTGCTGATGAAAGTGACACTNCTGAAGACTCGCTTTACAAAACTGAAGCTACAGAACAGCTGTTAAATACTACATTTGAGCTCGATGAGGAATTAGTTGGAGAACATCCTGAGATAGAGAATTCAAACAGTGCTGTTGTAAATGGAGATGGCAAGGAAACGCTATTTAATGGGATTGATTTAAATGGAAATACTCCACTACAAGCTGTTGAACGTGTTAAGGGTGAACGTGAAAACTTAAGTAGAAAGTCTGTATCATCACCACCAGTAAAATTTGTTAGTTTGCACTCAGAACGTGAATCGAAGTACAAGAAAAATGCTGTGAATATTTCAAACTGCACAGATCAGTTTCTGCAGCAGGTTCTGAGTGCTGATGAAAGTGACACTNTAAAAATGCTGTGAATATTTCAAACTGCACAGATCAGTTTCTGCAGCAGGTTCTGAGTGCTGATGAAAGTGACACTTGCGAAACAGCACGGCAAGATCACGCTCTCCCTAGCCACGTAAGCGGTGATGAGCAGTCGTTGCCAGTGCAGTGCGAAGTGAGCGACACATCTAAACTTATTGAACTTTATAAGATTTGTGACGAACAACAGAGAGATTTGGAAAAAGATGACGAATTTGTGAATGCCGAGTCTTTTTTCAGGAATGAACAGGTGGTTTTAAAATCATCTGAGGCATCACTTAGCTCGAGTGTCTGTGAAGATTTGCCTAAAGTGAAGTCTGACACAACAGACTCGAACAGGGAAGTTACTTTTGAGCAGATTTCTGTAGAAGCCAAGAGACTTTCTCAGCAGTTTGCAATAAGTGCATCTGAAATTACAGCCCATCATAGTGCAGGCAACGTACCGGACGTTACGGAGATGGAAAACTCTAACCGTGCGGAAGGCACAAACAGGTCCGGGCTGGGTTCGACCCCGGTGTCGAACAGGCAGTCTCCGCGCTCTGTACACGGCAGTCGTGGGAGCAGCCCTGCCAAGAGGCCGGTGGGTGGAGACGTTGCTCCCAAGAACAAGCAGAAGGGAGTATCTAACGCCCTCAAGGAGCTGGACTACACGGAGGTTGACGATCCTTTCAAGCGGCGGTCCAGGATCCAGAACTCTCCACCTAGAGACGCTCCAGTGCCCTGTCGGGATGTTTCTAAGGTATGTCGCAAGGCGTGGAGTCAAGATGCTTTTATGCATGTTCTGCCATTTGCAAACACGTTATTGGAAGGTTTCCTATTAATAGTAGTTTAAATCACTAACACTTAGTGGTTGTATTGTAAGTGGAATAGCAGTGCCTAGTTGTATAAACATATTTTATGCCCTGAAATTGAAGTTATGACCGCCTTGCTTCTTAATATGTAGTCTAGCGGTGTAGATTTGCTTTGTTTCCATTTGTTGCAAGCGTGCAACACTTGCGTATTGACACACTAGTTCTGCATCAGTTATAGCAGTCGACTGCAATTTTATCCGGGGTGTTGGCATTGGCTGGACAAATNTTGACACACTAGTTCTGCATCAGTTATAGCAGTCGACTGCAATTTTATCCGGGGTGTTGGCATTGGCTGGACAAATTATGGCACACACTTTGGCACTAGTCTGTAGAGAGGAGTGCAAGCTCTCTCATTGGTACACAAGCGTAGATACAGTAGTACAATGGGGCCATGGTTGTGTAGTAGCGACTACTCGCCTCCCATCAAGGTAATCGGGTTCGATTCCCGGTGATCATCATCCAGGTGTTCACGTGTGGAAAATGTGACATTGCCTTTGGTCGGCAGGTTTATCCCAGGCACTAAATTATCCCCACCCTTGCATTCTGCTGCTACTGCTCCATAGTCAGCTCATTTCACCCTCTCTGGTGTTCAAGACAAACAATTTCTGGTTACCAGGGGTNACCAGCTGTTTCCCAAATCTTAGTCCGACACAGCCTGGTCGCACTGGGCCGAGAATGTGCTAAGGGAATGCCGTCATACTTAATTTTTCGTGTGTAGGACAAGCGCGTGCACTGTAGAGTTTTAAATGTGGTGTGTAAGTATTTAGCTTTTGTGTTTTTAAAATCTTTTCGGACCAGTATGACGGACTCAAAATTCAAAGTTCCCGGTGGCGCCCTGCAAAACAAAAGAGCCGATCTAGCTTTTGTTTGCGGGAGTTAACGTAAAGTAGAAAGAAGCATCCCTGGTATGACCTTTTAATAGGTATCGGCCACCAGGAGGGGAGGTTTGGCGAGGAAAGCGCCGGTTCCACCGGGAACTTTTGGTGTTCAAGACTTTGTTAAACCTGTCCACTAATTCTGAAGTATAGTCTTGTTCGTGGTTTCTTCACACCTGTTGAATCAAATCTTTGAAAAATCACCCCGCCAGAGTGTCTAGCAACCGGGAAAACAAAGAATTGTACGGAAATTTTAGCACTAGCGAATAATCGGGAAATTTTACTAGAAATTTTTTTGTGTCCGGAGTTAATACCATAAGACAAAATGCTTCTTGTAGCTACAAGAGACATTGGTGGAAATAAGTTTTTACCTTTTTAAAGGTTGGGGAAATATGCATTCTTTACATCGCTATTAAAACCCAGAATAAATACTAAGGTATTACAAGCGCGAGCTTGTAAATATTGGGCGGAAAACTAGAATTTTCATTTTTATGTCGGCGTAGCTGTTGCACAGCTATCCTTTTCGCTATTTGTGCATCATTCTTTGCCCCGTCTTCATATAAACACACACCTTTTATAAAATACGGAATTAGTTTCGTTTTCGGTTTTGCAACTAACATCACTTAAGAACATTCAGAAACTTAGTTATTTGCAAAGTTCAGAAGTGTACAAAAGAACGTAGATGTGCAGTGTACATTGTGATTAGGCGTGTGTGTATCGTTGTCCGCGATTGCAAGTTTAACATTGAATTACTGCAAATTGTTTAAAATTGTTGGAGTCGCTGGATCTGTTGTTACAAAAGATATGAAAAGATTTTAATTTGACACATTTTTTTTTTTTTTGCAAAAATATTGAAAGGGATATTAGTTTGAATCTAAATATTTAGTGAATTTGGTACCATGAATTTTAAAACTATACTTAAAACTACAAAAAATTATTAGACTATTTAAGTTTACTGTGTTCATGAATTCTGAAATGTTTGTATGGTACTCAAATTGTTATACGTGCGTAGGGGAATTATACATGAAATTTGTGAAGCTACTATGCTAGACACCCTGCTTTGTCGTTTCCGAAATATGTTGTGTATCAGAAGAGTTTTATACTTTTCTTAACATCCAAGTACCATATTTTTGTTTGAATAATCTATAAATTATAATATTCCATTTGAAATTAATATCTAAAAAAAAAAAAAACCTGGGAGAAATAGGTATGTTGGTAATGCCTGGTACGAAATAGTTATCTTGCAAAATATTATTTCACTGTGTTACCGTATTTTCGAAGTTCTCGGCATACCTCAGGTTACCGCGTTCCAGCTCAAACGACTTCTTCAGTTGTAGCTGAAGATTCTTTCTGGGGTGTAGTCCTTCCCTTTGCCGAGTTCACAACTTCTGAAGCTCTGGAAGTTCTCGAAGTTGTGCTTCAACCACACGCTGGATCGCCAGTTGTTACATTTCATATAAATCGACCCACGTATGTGTTGCCAGCAGTTACATTTCAATTAAAATTATAAAGTCATACTTAAAATCTTCTCAAATCTTTTATTTACTGTATCTTCTTCTCCGACAATATTTAACAAATTACATTTTCTTCTGAAATATAATAAAATCCGTATCGTTTATTTTTCATTAATGATTATTCGTATTTCAAAACATCTTTAAGCAATTGTGCTAAATATTAAATTCTTTTTGGGTACTAATTACCTCATTAAAAATTCGTTATACCAGACACACATTTTTATCTTTGGAGGTAATGAAAAAAAATTGTCAGAAAAATTGAGTTCTATTTTACTTTTGCCTTACTTATGTTGTCTCCTGTCCACCATTGGCTGTCGTCTGACCATGGCACATCTCTCCGCCAATCAGCAAANCTGCCTTACTTATGTTGTCTCCTGTCCACCATTGGCTGTCGTCTGACCATGGCACATGTCTCCGCCAATCAGCAAAGGCGAGACAGACAACCAGGATAATTTTATTTAGTACTTCTGTATAATAAATATTTAATGCTCACCATCCTCTAGAACGAAATATAAAATAACAAACAAATTATTAATACTGAATACTGTCTGTAGGCCATTCACGGTTACTTAACACTTTTCTGAAGCCCTGCTAAAGTTCTACTTTTCGTTACAGGTTGCGTGTCCTTCTGCTACATGTAAACATAAACACAGCCATGTGACTTGCATGTTTTAACTGTCAAATGCTTTGTTTACTGTTTTCAGCTGTTCAAAGTTTTCTCTCCTATTTCAAAAACAATTTTGTACAAATGTTCACAATTTAGGCCTATAACCATATTTACATCAGCTTTATGACTTTTTAACTATGTCTGTATTGAGGTAGTTAAATAGGTTAGTTCTTACGGTTATTATTTTACATTAACATATTTTTTATGCATGACATAGTACATTACACGTACACATTAATATTTTTCTGCGACTGTGTTTAACCCGGTTACAACTGCCCAACGTAACGTAATGGCAACAATACTCTCTCACACACAGCGGTCACGACGCACGTTACAGTATATTTATTCCTGNCCCAACGTAACGTAATGGCAACAATACTCTCTCACACACAGCGGTCACGACGCACGTTACAGTATATTTATTCCTGCCGTGGAAAAACAGATTTATCACACTATGGTAACTAGTATTTTTTCACAAGAAGAGAGAGTAATACTTCTTCTAGCAACACGCCATGACATATCACCAGCTGCCACTTCTGCCAACTTCGGATTTGTAACTGTCCCGTCGTTTCATTTAAACATATTAAAATAAATATTTAAACAAAAAAAGTCTTGTGAGTTGTAAATTGCAAATTTAAAAATCATTATTTTTGCTGTAATAAGTATGAAATATTATATTATACAATGTATATATTTGTATATGTATAATTTTCCTGGTACTACAAGCGGTGTGAAACTCCCCGAGGGAGTTGGAGAGAGAGCAATGGAGAGCAACAGGCTCCACTCCGTCAATTCTAGTTTCTTCCTCGGATGGAAAAAAACACCATGTCTGTAGGGCCTACTCACCATAATTTGCGCTAATATTTTTAATAGGGATGTCAATATCAATTTTTCTCTATTCAAGTTCTCGATTCCCATTGCAAAACCTTTCTCCCNTCCAACGTAACGTAATGGCAACAATACTCTCTCACACACAGCGGTCACGACGCACGTTACAGTATATTTATTCCTGTCGTGGAAAAACAGATTTATCACACTATGGTAACTCACCTAGGTAGGTTTATAAAAACACAGCTTGCACAAACTTGATGTGGTTAATTTTTTAAGTATTTTTTCACAAGAAGAGAGAGTAACACTTCTTCTAGCAACACGCCACGACATATCACCAGCTGCCACTTCTGCCAACTTCGGATTTGTAACTGTCCCGTCGTTTCATTTAAACATATTAAAATAAATATTTAAACAAAAAAATCTTGTGAGTTGTAAATTGCAAATTTAAAAATCATTATTTTTGCTGTAATAAGTATGAAATATTATATTATACAATGTATATATTTGTATATGTATAATTTTCCTGGTACTACAAGCGGTGTGAAACTCCCTGAGGGAGTTGGAGAGAGAGAGAGAGTGATAGAGAGCAACAGGCTCCGCTCCGTCAATTCCAGTTTCTTCCTCAGATGGAAAAAAACACCATGTCTGTAGGGCCTACTCACCATAATTTGCGCTGATATTTTTAATAGGGATGTCAATATCAATTTTTCTCTATTCAAGTTCTCGATTCCCATTGCAAAACCTTTCTCCCNGATATTTTTAATAGGGATGTCAATATCAATTTTTCTCTATTCAAGTTCTCGATTCCCATTGCAAAACCTTTCTCCCTATTCCGCCTCTATTATGATACAATAAATTAGGATATACGAATTATCAGACAATGTATCCTTTTGAAATTATATTTTATAGGTCAATGTACAGACGGAAACATGAAGACAATTGCAGGAAAGACTTTCTGGTCTGCTAAGTGAAGTTAATTTCCTATATTCATGTAAAATAGTTGCATACGCCAGTAGGACAAAATTAAAGGTCTAAAATATTTGGTAAAGATACACAAAAAAAAAAAAAATTGCTTCAAATACATTTAAGCAAGACTGGTACAACTTACACCTTGCAAACATGAATCGTATCACCATACTGCAATCATCCGTGCTGTATAGTAATTTTTAAACTGTATACATTTTTTACTATCCTTAAATGGATGCGCTCTTATTTTCAAAACCGAAAATATGCAATGCCTGCTGTCTGNTATACATTTTTTACTATCCTTAAATGGATGCGCTCTTATTTTCAAAACCGAAAATATGCAATGCCTGCTGTCTGCAAGTGTTTGGGGCAACTCGACTAAAACTGAGTTTTCAAGTACGCATTCAGACAATTTGCACGAAAAATTGTTGCAAGTTGTTGTTTATTATTATTATGATTATTATTATTATTATAAACTAGAAAGATTGGCAGAATCCTTTTTAAAATTCAGCGCCTGGGAATGCAATAAATTATTAAAACTGTTTGGCAGAAGTACGATTTTAACTGTTGGCAGTACTGGTGCCAAATTAATAAAAATTTAATGGCCATGTTAATTTTTATGTGTGTGTCAATTTACTATTCAGATAACTACACGGGAACGTATATTTGTTATTCTACCGCAAATAGCAAGTACATTTTCTTACGTACATAAGCATAGAGTTTTTGTTTGCCAAGACTTGAAATGCGCTATGGTTAAACCCAACCTCATTTAATGGTAACTTATAGGAATTGAGATTGAGGTAGTCGACACTAGATTCTCATAATGCAAATGAATCGGGTGTATCAAGGAATTGAATTTGATGTCCCTGATTTTTAACTATATTCATGATATATGTTTCCTACAGTGCTACCTAAAATTTTAAATATATCAATAGACAGTGTTTAATTTAAAAATGTCATACTAAAAAACTAGGTTAAATCAATATTTTAACTGTGAGGTATTTCTTACTAGCCGCTGCAATCACATCGCTGCTCTCACTGCATTTTATTGAAGAATACAATACTTTAAAGTTAATCACAGTGTTATATAAAAGTTATTGGAAAAACAGGTTGACATGTTATTCCTAGATTGATTTTTTAAGGTTCATTTCAAAACATCCAAAGAAACTGTGAAGGGAATATAGAAACAAATAAAAAATATTTGCACGTGATCTCTATGTTAATAAACTATTAAAATAACCAAAAATATTATACTGTTAACTCCTATAGTGATACGTAATTTGGAAATTGTGTTAAAGAAAGTGACAACCTAAAGAACTCTGTAGTATGCCACGAAGACACTACTACAGAAGAAGGAAGATATTACCCAAAGAAAATATTCAGTATTATTGGTGGATTTAAGTACTCGTGTAGTAAAACAAGATGATGTGGTTTAACAAGTTACGCGTTAGGTTTCTTTTTTCTATAGATGTGGTTTGCAGGGTATGAAAGCTAATCCTGGTAGCGGTTTGTTGGAAATGTGTTTTTACATAGGGCCCCTTCTATTGCATGTGTAAACATCCTGATGTTCGTGATATATGTCTGAAGACATTTGCTTTTCACGGAGGAGTGTCGGGATTGCCAACGTGGGTATAGTTTCACCACTTTATTATTCCCGTCCTGGCGTGGCCTTGTGATAAGAATGGGAAAGGAGATGCTATGATATGTGGAGGACAAAACACCGAGAGGAAGATGATGGGAGAGTTTGAGGGAGAGGTAAGAAATGTGGTGATTAGGGTTGTAAACTTGGTAAAGAGAAGTGGTAGATGACCAGAAGTATATAGATGGTGCAACCAGATTTAGCTACTCGTTGCTGAGTTTTCACGATTGCGTATTACTGTCTGCATAATGTATTAAAAACTCAATAGATCATTTTTTTGAGGGACCATAAGAAGAAAAAATAATGCAAACCTGTAGAGAACAAACAATTTTTTTTCTCGTGAAAGTGTTGGCAGATATGACTGAATAACTTAGGACTCCTGAAGTTTGGGATCCCACATGCACACTTTTAAATGCCATGTGAAAAGACTCGTGGACACATCAGTGATGGATTGTGGTATGAAATTTTTTGTTTTTATACTATGCTTCTTCATTCAATGTGCAACAGGTAGATATTAATACTGAAGACTATGCGTATAGGTACATTTAGGTAATGTGCAGTAGGACTGGAACTATATAAGGCTATGGATGCAGGGAAAATGATGTGAACTTTTTTTGAACACTGTTTTAATGGAAGATTTCTTGTGGTCGTTCAGCATAACTATACACTATATATTCATAAAAACAATAGTAAGCATATTTTAATCAAGGTTAGAATGTAATGATTTTCTANTTTGGGATCCCACATGCACACTTTTAAATGCCATGTGAAAAGACTCGTGGACACATCAGTGATGGATTGTGGTATGTTTGTTTTTGTTTTTATACTATGCTTCTTCATTCAATGTGCAACAGGTAGATATTAATACTGAAAAGTATGTGTATAGGTACATTTAAGTAATGTGCAGTAGGACTGGAACTATATAAGGCTATGGATGCAGGGAAAATGATGTGAACTTTTTTTTTTACACTGTTTTAATGGAAGATTTCTTGTGGTCGTTCAGCATAACTATACACTATATATTCATAAAAACAATAGTAAGCATATTTTAATCAAGGTTAGAATGTAATGATTTTCTAGTGTACACTGCAATATCTTAGTTTTTGTGTGTGTGTGTCGAACCAGCCTGCCGCCTCCTGCGTTCGCTGTCCCTATTGCATCGTTGTACTAACTAACTGTAATGCGCCTCGCTCTGCTTTTGCTGTTTGTTGCATGCGCATGTTTTGTGTTGTTTGTGTGTGTAATGTGCTGCTGGATACTCGTGGTTAATTTGACAGCTTAGTCGCTTCATCGCAAAATAAGTCTGTCTGCACCCCGCGCTTGTGCTTGTGAAAACATATTGTAGTGAAGAAATTGACTGTGGGATTGTATTTTTTTCTACTATACTGTACTGATTTACATTTGTCCACCGACACTGTTTGGAAAGTCCTACAATATTTAGATTATAGTCCTGGTTACAAAAATATTGGTGTGCATCTCATAGACTTTAGGTTGTTCATAACTTAATTGTGAGTAAATTGAATTGCATTATTTGAATGTTTCAGAAGACCCTCATGACAGCATTAGCTCTGAAATACTCTGTTGTGGTAAAATATACGAGATGTAAAAGTATTGTATTTGAAAATTAGATATCCGTGTTTTTCCCTGTATTGCACTTTGCTGCGACATAAGCAAGTCTTTGTCGTTCACGGTTTTTTTTTTTCACAGTTAAATTATTTTAAAACTGAACATCAGGAATGTCGTGTAGATTATACACGACACCAGTAAAAAAATGAAGTTTGTGCAACTCTCACTGAAAGTCTGTAAATTGGCCAAAGAAAATGCTGTTCAGATTGAATAGTGAACCTTTAAATCTAGCCTAAAAAATTGTAGCCTATAACTGAAATGAAACAAATCTTTTTTTGTTGATGTTCCATTTGGTTGTATGCAAGTGCCAGTCTCCTTTTACATTGAAACAAAGTGAAATGTTTTTCTATACTGGCAAGCCTAGGCAAAATTAAAAATGGTAAGCAGCTATCCGCATGTTTTTAAAAGTACTTCACACGCTCCTAGCATTTTTTTTATCTTGCCAAGAAGCTGCTACATTAACCTTATCATGANCTTTTTAAAAGTACTTCACACGCTCCTAGCATTTTTTTTATCTTGCCAAGAAGCTGCTACATTAACCTTATCATGAGACGCACTCAACTTGTATAGACAGCATCAAAAAGTAATTGCCTTGAGCAATAGTGTGGTCAGCTTTAGGTTTGATTACCAAAATTGCTCAAAAACATTGAATGTCTTTAAACACTCACCTTATCTGATTCAGGAACTCGTAATTTTTTTCCGGTTTATGTTCCATGAATTGGACATTTTAGCACACTGAGCAGGTTTTCTCAAAGATTTATTAGCTAGAAACCATTTTTCCCACATTTTAATTAACTGATACATATCTAATTACAAGGTCTCAGAATAAAATCGTCAGTTTCCCAGCTATTAAGAAAGATGATGAAATAGCAAATACGTATTTTTTAAATATCAATACATGAAAGTATTTTTAGTTGCACAGCAGATCACACACATATTTATAACGTTCAGTTTCCCATAAAATAATTTATGTTTTACTCTGTTGAACAATTTAACTGCTCTTAATTACATCACTGTACATGCTATCAAAATTATTTCTGGGAATTCACAGTTGGATAAAATGACTGATCACAAAGTGAAGATAGAAACTGCATTCAATTTGTTGTCCATAAGACACAAATGTGAATACATTGTACTGTGCAGCAATATTAACAATTAAATTGGTAGTTTTAATATCAAAGCTGACCATTTCATGGTGTTACCTTCTAAATGTGCTGCTAATTTACATGCCACCGTGCAAATATTGCGAAAGTTTCAAAATGGCTCTAGGTTTGCAATAATTAAGGTATGTAAAATTTNTTACATGCCACCGTGCAAATATTGCGAAAGTTTCAAAATGGCTCTAGGTTTGCAATAATTAAGGTATGTAAAATTTAAAAAAATCGCTTTGTTTAATTTAAACATGTTTACAGGATTGTCTGGTAAAAAAAAAAGTGTGTCCCGTTTTACATATCTTCCCAGGAAAATGAAAGGGTAATTAAAGCTTGCATTTTTTTTAAAGGAAAGTTGTGTTTATCAGTGTAATTGAGTTAGCTCAAAAAACATTTCATTTTGTAACTCTGTGAAGTTAAGTTAATAAACGATGCAGCAAAATGTTTCATGTCCAAAAATGATGAACTTAAGTAATGAAGTCCTTACGTTACTGTAATTGAACTACTTGCAGTTCAGTCCTTCTTGCAATTATGTGGAATTACGTTACGTTGCGTTGCTTATAACAGGGTGTCCAGTCACAGGGGGCAAAGTCGGGAATTTTCATGTGATGGGGAAAAGTTGGGGAAANCGTTGCTTATAACAGGGTGTCCAGTCACAGGGGGCAAAGTCGGGAATTTTCATGTGATGGGGAAAAGTTGGGGAAATGTCAGGGAATTTTCACCTGGGTTGGGGAAAATTTAAATAATTGCTACTCTGCAAAAATTGTTATTTGTGTGAATACAGGTTAATGTAATTACAAGCGTGTGCATTTTAAAATGTCAATTTTTAAGTTTGTTGACTGGCAATACTGCATCTTTGCCTANAATGTAATTACAAGCGTGTGCATTTTAAAATGTCAATTTTTAAGTTTGTTGACTGGCAATACTGCATCTTTGCCTAGTGACATAGGGTCTGTACGTACAAAATAGAAGTAATTGTGCTTTTGTAATGGGCACTCGCATGAATTCAACAGCATGTATTGTGAGAAGTATTAACGGAATGAATAAAGTGCTTGGTTTTGTGTAGCTTAATTTAATCAGACTTCACTGATAGTATATTTGTTCTGCCAGCTGTGGGAAAATATGGTATTGGAAGGTTTCAGTCCTGAAAATAGGTCAGGGAAAATGGCAAGATTCTGCCTGGAAAACCAGGAAAAGTCGGGGAATTACAAAATGGAATTTCAGTGGATTCCTTGGCTGGTAAAATAATCTGTTTGGAGGACCCTACTCAAGCTCCAGCTTATTTACTAACTCATCGGAGACATTTATTGCATGCAGATATTCATGATTAATGGTGATGGATGAACCTCAAACTAGAGTGCTTGCACAGTGATACACGTGCTCATAGCTGTAAGTGCACTCTTGATAGGCTATTAATTGCTAACTGAGTACTTTTGAAAGCCCTGCGTGAGTTACGCTTCTTAGATAAGGTTGCAAGTAGGCTGCCATTCTACCAAAAATATGTAAAAGGACAGGAATTCAAGTACTTGCAGTGTAGTACTTGTCGACTTGTGTGTGCGTGTGTACACACACACACAGGACAACGCTTCTGTGTAGATTTTGTGTTCTTCCATCTTACGTAAAATTAGCATCGCCACTGACCTCATTTTTATTCATGCACCAGTCACATGTAACTGAAATCGTTATTGTTAAAATTTAAACATGTGAATTCTTACTCTAATCTGCAAATAAACAAAACCAAATATTTTTTAATAAATACAGGGATTGCATGTGAAAGTTATACTTTCAGGATGACATTAAAATAACCTACTACTTAATTTTTTCGCAAACAACTTAATTAGGAACATGACGGTCAGTATGTCCGATAAAATACAAGCTATTAAAAGCAGTTGTTTTTTCCCCTCCCCCACAGGGGCATTTTGAAGGTGCTCAGTTTACTGTGAACCATCTATGGGAGATGCGAAGCAAATTGGCTGACATCTAGAGACTGATATCGGAACCTGCAGAGCGGTGATAGTCGCTCTGCTGTACCGTCCATGTGTACAGTAACGGAAGGCATTTTTACCAGAGAAATAAAATTGAGATATTATTCAGTTTCTCCCAATATAGAACACTCACCAAGATAGTATTTATTTCAACAAATCCACAAGTCTCTGAAAAGAAATTTTGCCAGGAAGCTTAAAATGGCGAAATATTGTCATGAACATAGTCTCTCTTATATTCCGAAACTTCCACAATACTTATTGTACCCACATATTTAGTGGTGGGAAAATGTGATTTTTTTTTTTTTGTCATTTAATTTAAAAAATTAGTGCTTTCGGTGTTTTGTGGTTTTATAAAATTTGTGCATTTTTTACTATGTTTACTAGCAAAAAAAATTATAAAACTTTAAGTTTCTACATCAATTAATTTTCTAAAGTCACTTGATCTTTAAACTAACTGTTAGATAATACATGTTGGAATATTACATATGTGGTTTAACTCTGTACAGGCAGTCCTCTACTTTCAGACATAATGCTTTTCTAATTTTGTGTATGAAAGTAGAACCATTACATTCATGTGATAAATGAGGTTCTGTTCCTAGATGGGAAAAAAAAACTTAACTAAACAAAGAAAATATTCAAAGAATTTTTGCACCTAAGAAAAAAGATTATGCATAAAATTTTAAAAGTGTTTATATATAGCCAACAGTTAAAACAATTGAAAAGACAAATTTATACACAGACATTTGACTAATTACAGTGGGTGCATGCATGCATACATACATACATAAATACATATGCATGCATACATACATTTATACATGCATGCATACATACATACATACATACAACATACATACGCTCTCTGTGGAATAGTATGTAGTCTGTTTAACAATCACTGGGACCTGGTGTGGATGACTTATCANAACATACATACGCTCTCTGTGGAATAGTATGTAGTCTGTTTAACAATCACTGGGACCTGGTGTGGATGACTTATCAGATTTGCAGGAAAAGTTATTTAGCGACAGTTGAACTCCACCCTTCTTTTCATACAATTGTATGTAGCACATTGTAGCTGCTTCAACAGCTTGATGAACTCGAGAACTCTCCTCTTCATCTGGATCATTTTCTTCAAAGATGATTTAATAGTTTTCAAGATTTTTTAGTTTAGAAGAGTTGTTGATTTTTTCNCATCTGGATCATTTTCTTCAAAGATGATTTAATAGTTTTCAAGATTTTTTAGTTTAGAAGAGTTGTTGATTTTTTCTCCTGGTAGGGGTTTTTGTTAGTTCTGGACAGCCATCATTTTGAGCAGCTGTAGTTGCTGATGAATTTGCCTCTTGAAAAGCAAGTAGATATTAGTCAATGGCTCTGAATGTGAGCCCATCAGATCATCATCTTCAGAAGTAACTTCCATATCCAGCTGATGCATAACTTTAACAATTTATTCTGTTGTGGTTTCTAAGGTATCCTCAAATGAAATTTGGCACCAGGTAAAGTCATAACTTATTCCAGCAACTGCTCATTTTAGATGTCTTTATTTATTTCTAAGAGAGAGAAATATTGGTGACGACATTAAGGACATTGTAGTTTTGCCAGAATTCCTTTAGAGTTGGTCTTCCATCACCATCTGTTGCCTTGACAGCTTTGTTGATTATTCTCCTCGTTTAATATCTTTTGAAAGTTGAAGTCAGTCTGATTCATTGGCTGGATTAAACTTGTGGTGTTCAGAGGCAAGAATATGACCTTTACCTCTGGACATAAATCTTGGAATGCCTGTGGATGTCCGGGTGCATTATCCAGCAGTAACAGTGCCTTGAATGCCAAATTCTTTTGCTTACTATAATCTTTCACTTCAGGAACAAAATGATTCACAAACCAGTCCTTAAATAATGTTGAAGTAACCCAACCTTTTGAGTTTGATTTCCATATGACTGGAAGTGTTTATGTGGGGTTTCTTTACACTGAGGTTTTAGTTTACAATCACCTGTAGCTTTACCACCCAGTAGAAGTGTCTGTCTGTCTTTTGATGCCTTGTGTCCAGGTGCAACTGCCACTTCTTTTGCCAGGTAACTTCTTGAAGGCATTTTTTTTTCCAGAATAAACCTGTCTCATCAACATAAAAAATTTGGTGTGACGAGTAATTTCCCTCGTCAACAATGTTCTCAAAAGTTTTAATAAAATTTTCGGCAGCTTCAGTATCCGCACTGGCAGATTCTCCTGTAAATGTTATGTTTTGCAGGCTTATTCCTTGACTTAAACTTGTCGAACCAGCCTTTGCTCGCTTTAAACTCTGTAGCATTAGCAGCCAACTCGCCAAGCTGTTTTTTTCCAATCTTAATACAAACTGAGAGCTTTGCCTTGAATTATTGCAAGGCTGATGGGGATATTTTTCTGGTGTTGATTGTCTAACCACACTTTTAAAGACCATTCCATCTCTCCCGTCGCTGCACCCCGCCGTTTTGAAATTATCTTGGAAGAAAGATTTCCTGAATTTATAACATAGTCCCTTATGTTGTCTTTACTTTTTACAATGGAACACACAGTGGATCGGCTCAGGTTGAGAGACCGCTCTATAGCTGCAAATGATTATCCACTTTCCGATTGCGTGATAATTTATAATTTCATTTGTACGCTATTTACATGTTTGTTTCTTACACACCGAGTCTTCATTACTTTAGTTTTTAAGTTTCGTATTCATTGCGTAGTGAAATAATTACGTACGTGCACCAATAAATTAATAACAAAAAAATTTGTTAGAAAATTAACTTCAAAGGAAACTACACACCGTATTAAAAACAGTGGAAGTTATAAACAGAATGGCATTAATACGTCGAATCACCATAGCATAGTAACACGTCAGACTACATACATTTGCATCTGTACATTAATCTTGTTCAGTTATATTGAAAACATGGTTACACATATCTACACCAGAGGTCTATGTAAAAGTCAACTTTGCCTCAATGTTATTTGCAAAGACAAAACCTACAGAATATAAACGATCCATATATCTTTGATGTTTGCGTTTGTCTTGATGGAGGCATGCACGCGTTATGTTTGTTGGTTATATACAAAAGTACAAAGCAAACGCGCAAATGTCGAATGTATGGAGTAAGAAGCCAATGTACGAAAGTGGGAATTATAAGAGTTGAATGCCCGAAAGTAGAGGACTGCCTGTATAGTGAGCAAAATACATAATTAAAATCTCTCGGCTGTCATACTATTCTGCATGTCAGTCTTTGTTTATGTTGATCATTGTCAATATTAATGAGTTTTCTGGCTGATGCCTGCAGTGAACAATGTTTGAAGGATCTCTCGCTCTCTACTCATAGACAGCCACAGCGCCTTCAAACATCCTGCAGCAAAATCACTATGGTCGGTCTTAAGTGAGCACAGAAGTGTGACAGTGTCTACTTCAGAACAGTCTAGCCTCCCTAGCTCTTCTATTACAGGGCTTCTCATTGCGTAAAAACCTTCTACAGATGTCTGCAGTTCTAGTTGTTTGATGAAAGGCATGTTGCTCACGTCCTCCTGGAGCTACTTATTTTCTGGGACTGCTTTTGTAACGTTTCTGGGATCAAGCAGAACACTTACGCTTGACAGCATTTTTGCAGCAGGATCTTTTTTCCTTAAATCTTGAAGCTTAGACTGCGCTTCACTGCTGCTGCTTTCCGAGAAACCACTTCCTCAGCAGTTAATTGGTCAAATAAACTCTTACGTCTTGAACTGAACTGCCCAATTTGTCGTACACTTAGTAACTGCTGCACCTTCGTGTCTATATCATTAAACTTGCAACACAGGATGTGTCTTGTACAGCTTTGCAGAACTTCTGTCCTTATGCCAACTTACACCACTATTGTCAAGGTCGTAGGAATTTTCAGATGATGTAAAGAACTCTGCAATATCATCGAAATAGCTACTGATATACAGTACTGAAGGGGACCAAGAATACCACCTAGCCACTGGTTCAGGAAAAACCTTAACCAGTGTTCGTACAGGCCTTAGAAGTCCTTNGTCTTGTACAGCTTTGCAGAACTTCTGTCCTTATGCCAACTTACACCACTATTGTCAAGGTCGTAGGAATTTTCAGATGATGTAAAGAACTCTGCAATATCATCGAAATAGCTACTGATATACAGTACTGAAGGGTACCAAGAATACCACCTAGCCACTGGTTCAGGAAAAACCTTAACCAGTGTTCGTACAGGCCTTAGAAGTCCTTAAAGTCCTTTATAGCTATTTTTGTTGTTAAGAGCCCATAAGTCCTTTTCTTGCATGGTCCTTTAAAGTCCTTACTTTTGCACTACCCTTTTAAACTTCTTAATTTTTTTGATAATTGCTGTAACAATAGCATTTTAACAAATAAAGTTTTTGTGTCAAACTTTTTTTTTTGTAACAGGTAGCGTATTGTGCTATTGCCTATTGCGTCGTGCNAACAAATAAAGTTTTTGTGTCAAACTTTTTTTTTTGTAACAGGTAGCGTATTGTGCTATTGCCTATTGCGTCGTGCATCAGACTCTTCTATAAGTCGGGCCACAGCGATGTTAGACCTTCCAATTTCTTGGTACAAATATTGGGCCCAGTTTTCAGGATCTCATACCACATACCAAAATAGTTTTGTACTTGTACATGAAAATACTGAGGTTTTTTGTTACTATGTATTCTTGTTGAATTGTTTTAGCACTGTTTTTCTAAACGAAATTGCAACTATTGCCATTACCACATTCGCACCACACACACTCTGATTCGCTAAAATATTGACCTTGTACGAAACCTTCCATTGAAAATTGCACCCTACCAATTCGGAAACGGCCAGCAGGTGGCAAAATCTTCCAAGGAACCATCCACAAAACTGGCCATGCAAGCTTGCATGGAACCTTCCATCACCTCACCTCACCTAGGCTTGTCATTATCTCGCACAGTTCTCAGTTTCTGCACATGGCTTTCTTGCGCATCCTTAGTTCCATTTAAATTTTTTGCAACTTCTCTGATGCCAGTTTACTCCTTGTTCAAAGATGCCCCAGCGTGAAGAGAAGACTTTTCACAATTATCCGCAACACAGCAGTTGCCTATCAAATTTTGCAGCTACTGTTGGAAAAGAACATTCTCAAAAGTATCAAGCAAATCATTTGGTGGTGTTGCAGAAGCAACAAAATATAAACTGATGACTGTGAAACTTAACTTTGTCCTCTGTGGCAGAAGTTGCGAAACCATTTTTGGAGCAATATCAGCCTGACAAACCAGTGTTACCTTTCTTTGCTGAAGATATTTTACAACTTGTAAATAGTGTGCTCATCTTAAAAAATGTTTGAAAACTGAACATGTTGACTGTGCGTCTACAGTTGGTAAACTGTGCAGGTTTGATTTTCCATACAGAAATGTCCATGATTCAGCTAATGACGTTGGTATAGGATTTATTGCAGATAAACAGGTAAGTGAAAAGCAAGTGGTGGTTGTGAAGTACGAGTGTCAAAAGTTGCTTTTTATGATGTTATAGAGTTTGATGGCCAAGTGTCCAATAAATAACTCACTTGTGCACAATGCTTCCTGTATTAATCCATTACTAATGTCTAAAGATTCCATTACCTGCAGTTGCAAAATGAAGTGTGTCCTTACGTACTTTGTACACAAGAAGAATATTTCATCTGAGGATTGCGACAATATTTTAATTCAGTTTGGAGACTTCATGGAGAGTGCTGTTGGGCAGTTGCTGTCCGAGTTTCTGAACTACGGCTGGAAAGATCATCTTGACACCTTTCTCAATAGTTATTTTTCAATAACGGCATATGAAAAGGTTTGGAATGTCATTAAAAATGTTATTAATTAGGTCATATGTGCAAGCATCAGTAGAAAGAGGTTTTTCTGTTAACAAAGCCTCAAGTTGAGAACCTAAAGGAAGCATCTTACGTGTCTCATCTCACTGTTCATTACTACATTGCTTATTCTGGTACCATTCATGATGTACCTATTACCAAAGAACTGAGGATGTCTGCATAGTCTGCTCGAGCCAAATATATGCAATATTAAGAAGAGGAACGTGCGAAGAAGAATGAAGTCAGTGCACAAGAAAAGAGAAAGGAGATGTTTAATGAAATAGAAGAGGGTTCATTTGGAGGAGGACATTGCTGCGTCAGAGATGTTTGTTTATAGTCTTTCACTAAAAGCTTAATCTTCTAGAAACGTTGGAGTGTTTATGAAGTGTAATGAAATTAGGAAAGGAATCTCGGATACTAGCTGTCCCGCGTAACTGCAATAAAAATCTAGTTCATCTCGGAGAAGAAGCATGGTCTGACTGACCTGAAAATTATTATAAGGGAATTACTTGCCCAGTGTTAAAATGTATTACTGCATACTGCCCTTAAAATGTATGTAAAACATTTCTGAGTGGAAACTATTAAGTAAATTATATCAGAGACGTTTCCAAATATCTTTCACCGTTCAGTCGAGTGATAATGAAAATTCACAATATTGGTGTAATATATTTCTGTTGGTAACTTCAAAGTATTTCTTGTTGTAACAGTATCACTTTGCCTATTTAGTATACACAGTTAATTTTTGTCGTACGCATAGTTTACTTGTGTCGTAAAGCTTTGATCAGTCCTTAGAAAATGGCATTAATGGCTGGACATTATATCCACTTTAAGAAGTGATCTCCAGGATGCCAACAGAATATTATTGCTGTCAGTCCAGGTGGTATAAATGCAGACTCACCTTTTATAGATCGTCCTGTCTGCACCGAATTGTACGGTAACCTTGCGCTGAAATTTTATTTTGCAACTGACACATTTTTAATCTCTTTTTTTTTATTAGTTGAGTTACGCCGGAGCTAAATAAAAGACTTAAATAACACTCAGAAGTGGTTGAACCATATTAAAATGCTTTATATTAGCAGCAAATCCAGCTAAAAAAAAATGTTTGTTTATCTTCATTTGTTTTGAAAATCAAATCCACTAAAATTACTGTCCGTTGCAACTAGTTTTCCAATAGTAGTGGTGTCCTTGTGTGGCGTTTGTTATAGTTTTTTTTGTATGGTCTCAAGTATTGTCATCACTAAATGAATATCTTAAGTCGCAAAACATTCCATCAGCAAACGCTATTTAATTTTCACACACATGAAACACCCATGTAATTTCACCCTACAAAGATTAGGAGGATTTCTTGAAACAAGTAACTGATTGTAAGAAATTACGTTCGCTAATTTGCTGAGTAACCGTAATTTACTTGAAAGCGACAATTTGCTGAATAATGGGCTGAAGCTGTGTGCAAGGTCTTTGCTAAATACACTGCTAGTAGGTTATGGTCCGCCTGCGTTGCCATTGATCTGTTGAGCAATTGATGTCGTTTTGCCTCTGTGGGCATTACATGCACACAAAGTTAGTGTAGAATTGTAATTGTATTTGTATTGCATCAGGAAGAGGTTTAGTGGTAGTGCATTTAACCAATTTTATTTTTTTATTATGTCATTATATTGATAATTCCGCAAATTCTTGCGTAAAAATCTTGACACCCGTTTCCCCCCATTTCTACACATAACTCGTAAGACGTAAGACAGTTAAACTTTGCCCAATTGTAAAGTACGTTTATTCAACATTTAATGTTTCAAAATCCATGTACTTCATTGCTACACATTGTAATAGTTATTGTCTCCGCAGTAGCAACCTATGAACGTCATTTACTGATTTCACATACATTTGCATCATGGCTTAGCTGAATTTGTTGTCCTCCAAACATTGCGACATTGAGGATGCACCATCCTTTTGCGGTTGGGCAGGGTGCAGTTCTCCACAATCCAAAGGAAACCGGTACTTCAGGGTAACGGCCCACGGCCTAACTGGCGATTGAAAGGAGGTGTGGAGTTAGGTACGAACAGCAATGCTGTAGCCATCAATAACTGACTGAAAATCATGGCTCCGTTCATACACTCGATAGAAACGTGAGACTTAAATAAAGGTTGCCATAAAAAGAAAGAAAATTTTAATGTTGAATTATTTTCTTGGAAATTTATTAACGCGATATGTGGGAGGCGAATTACAAGAACAGTGTCGTAGAGTTCTGTACTTGTGTTTCATGCCCTTGACATGGGCTTACCTAGTTCAAAGCCCAAGTGGCAAATTCTAATTAAAAAGAGGGGAGGGGAGCAGGTGCTCACAGCTTATAACTACTGTGCACTGCCCCCATCCCTGCATCACTGTGCCAAAACCAATAAGTAACCGAATAAAGGCATCTTGTAGCACTTTATCATGCGCTCCTGTCGCTACATAAAAAGGTATTTGTGCTGTACCAAAAGTCCCTTTGGACACTGGTGCAAACCCTGTCGTAACCACCCTCCCACGCAAGCCAAACTGCGTCAAAAATAAACTGTAATTCCAGATCGTTCTAGAAATTAACTAACATTTACGAACATCCTAATGGCCCGTATCTCTAATCGCAGATGCATCTTGTTCCCATCAAATTTGTATTAACTGCACCATTACAAAGTTTCAGAACAGAAGACGGAACTTTACTTGTCTTGCTAGACTCCATGATGGGTTAAATTTTAATTTATTTCCTGGTAAACCATTACCTGGTCAAGTGAAATTGAATGTTAATAATGTTAATTGTTCAAATGCTATTGACACAGGTTGCAAATAAATGATAAAAGAATTTGGGTAAAGCCTAAGAACACACAAATTTCACACAGTCATTTGTTTTAGTAACATATTTAAAATATGTGTTGAAAGTTTTGAGTATGCTTGTGTCTTATATAATTGCATAGTTGATTAGCCAAAAATAAAACAATTTCTGTATTAGCAGGCTGTCTGATTTATTGCACATCCAACCTTCATATATGCAAAATAAATGGAAATGTACACATTCATTTCATCTGGATTTACTGCTTACTAAGTTCTATAGTGCCAACAAAGTAATGCATTATTACCATTGTTGCCTGGCATTTGTTTTTCAGGGTTCTATANTTCTATAGTGCCAACAAAGTAATGCATTATTACCATTGTTGCCTGGCATTTGTTTTTCAGGGTTCTATAGGCACACTTCAACCTTAAGTTATTGCTTGGATATTCAAAATGAATGCGAGTTGTGTAGTTTGGAAAGATAATTTCAACAGTTCTTCGTTATAAGACAACGATGTACTGTATTGGTTAACAACTAGGTCCTGACATGGTTATGCAAATTATTTTGCTGATTTGTTTGTCGACATTCAGATGGAAGGGGAAGTACATTTCAGGGGCATAGTTTAAGTTTCTGCCTATTTATAATTGCACTCCGTAGGTTTGAGTAGTACGGTATCACTTTTTGAATAAATTTGTTTAGTGAGTTGGCAATACTGCATTAATGCTGTGTAACATAATCTTGGTACATAAAAAAGTTTGGTTTTAAATTTTAACCATGTTGGTGGTTACGTATGGCAGAAATTGCTTGGCGGTATGTTGTGTATTTGAGATGCTCAAATTGTGAAAACTGTAGTGGTAATTACAAATCCACTGAACATCTTTTGTGGAAAATTTCGGATTTTAGTGAAAGCTTGTCTTCAAGAATTAGTCTTTGTTTATTTTCACTTGTTCACCAGAGATATCCTTAGTGCATGAGGAATTGTGGACAACGGCTGGAGAACTGAGTGGAAATCCTTTTATCACAAAATGTTTGTAGCCATTGAATTTTAAAGAACATACAGTATTTCACACTAGATATGCCACAGCCCAACCTGTACAGCAGTGATGCAAGAAACAGGAAAATTAAGTATATTTTATTAAGTAAAAGACTATAATGGTTGAAACTTAATATTTGGCAATACCGTTATATTTCTTGGCATCAAGGTTTGAGCATTTGGAGCGCACAACCATTCTGAAGCGATGTAACTTCTTACAAAAGTTAATTGCAGCCTGTGTTTCTCCTTTCAGGCAACTCTATTACACTTGCTGCAGTGAAGTTGATACTTACATTAACAACAAACTTAATGTGTACATATTGTCGCAGTACACTCTCTTCCCGTTCTCATTTCCCTATGTGCAACCTGTACCATAACGTATTTGGGTGGAAGCATTTTAAAATGAGTTCAGATGGTGCACAAACGTGACTAAATAGAGGATTGTCTCCAAACCAAGCATCTTGTCATTACATTCCCATTCATCTTTCCGAGAGTCCCGGGGATTTGGCCTTAGGTAAAAACTTTACGTCTTGTACTTAAGGGGGGCCGGTGGGTCTCAAAAACGTAACGTGAGGCAGCTGAATCTCGTCCATAAGTATGTGGTTTATTGCGTAAGGCTTTTTAAAACAATTAAACTCAATTTACTTGTAATTACTTCTAAACAGTTATTTAGATAGAACATAACTACTTTTAATAAAATGCTGTGATTACTCAGCTTCAAACAATAATAAAGTGGTCTTTAAAACTAAGCCCGGGTACCATGCATGAAATTAGCTAGCTAAACATCTTTAATTCCCAGATCATCTACCGTAATCTTAAAATTTACCAGATTACTACTTTACGTTTTTCTACCAACCGTTGCTGACGTAAAATGCCNGGGGGGGGGGGGGGGGGCAACATCTCCATTGGCTGGGTTAACAACACAGAAGTTTCCGTGTGCGCACACCTTATTTTTGCACTTTCCCACGGTGGATAATTTAACGCAGTGATTAAAACCTCGCTCTAAGTGGGGCCAAAGCCCGCCTAGTCAGACCCTCGGTCTTCGCGAAAACTCAAATATTCTAGGACTCGAATCACAAGTTGACTATTCTCAACGGTGCCCGGTCAGCAACTCCCTGACCTCGTGAAACGCGTCCCCTGCGCATACTCGGCCGGCAACTGCTGAGCCAGTGAGACTTTCCTTGATGACCCGGGGCTGACCAATACCCCGTTTTCTACTACAATATCATAACAGGACGGCTGCCAACTGCCAGTGAAAACTGCACATTTCTAGGATGTGGATCGCTGAATCCATGGATGACGGCAACCCTCCACAAACCGTCGGGGCGACACCCTCCTGCTGTAAACTACTGGTGTCTTGCGCCTCCCAGTTGCACCAATGTGTAACATTCAAATTCCAATTTTTTAAAACATTAAAATAATATTTCAATTCTGAAATACTGCCAGTGTTCTTCAAAATTTTGTGACTGGCGCACTTTTTGTTGCACCGTGTAATTGTGTAATTTTGACAGTCGTTGGAGGAAGGATGTGTGTGTCGAGGTGTCCTAGCTGGGGGTCTTATTTCCTGTTTGTGGGAGTGGTTGTGCATGTGCATATTGAATATTTACTTACTGTTTTAGTGAGGGCATTGTTTTCAAAATAGTAGTTTTAGCAGAGTGCTGTGTGACAGGAGTTTACATTTCATAAACGTTCTCTGTTGCAGAAGGACAGCGTCGATAGTCCTCTTCAAAATTCGTTCAGCAACCGCCACAATCACAGCGAGGCTGGTCCAGAAATAGCAGAAGTCCCCGGCTCCGAAGGTAATATCCCTGGAACTGTTGGTAAAAAATATGTTCTCTCATTTTAACATAGTGTATGCAAGATCCATGTTTCCGACAGTTACTTTCATAGTGGTTGTCGACCATAGATCGTATAATGGTAGAAATAGGTGTTGCAAGGGTTTTGGCACTTCAGTGTGTTGTAAAAATGTTAAGTTAATCTAAAATGGAACTGTGTCTCAGTTGTGACGATTACAAATGATCCCAACTGTAGTTTAAAACAGCGATTACGGTTTAAAAACTGGGGCAAGAATATTACTCGAGTGACGTAGGATAACCCCAGTGGTGTAGAAAGAGTGCTTTGGAAATATCTGTACCTAGTGTGCTCATTTTAGGACGTAGCACTGCAATAGCTGGAAGTAACTGTTAGTCCTAAACACCTCCCTTGTACTACGAGACCAGTCGATACTCTGCATACTTTGGCTTTGATATTATTCCACTTGCTTCCTTGCAGATTGCAGCGGTTACAGATAAGCATGTGCAACACAAACTAGGTACTTCACTTTGAAAGTACTCGGTACTGGGTACATTGTAGGTGCCAGTAGAATAATGTGGGAAACAAAAATGTAAATTTGTCCCCCTCCTCCCCCTTCAACAGATGTGGATTTCTTCCGGTTTTCCCCCGCCCTCCACCGCTCCATACACTACCCTATTCATATTATGTATGCACACTACTTACTGTTAATAATTTTTGTCATTTAAAGTTGTACTGTGTTTATCCAAATTTACAGGAAACTTTATTAGGATGTGTTTTAACTTTTAACTTTGTGAACACTTAAGCTAGAGTTGGCTGTAGTCGTGAACTAAAAAGGACTGTTGGATTTGTTGACTCTGACGTACTAAGGAATATTTGTGCAATTGGAAATATTGCTTGTTAAAGCAAGGGGTGTGTTGCTCGCTTTTGTCAAGGGCGAAAAATGGACTGGATTAAGTTTGAATGATTTTGATTTGCGAATGGAGGAGGTTGATGCGCAACGCGTACTGGCGTAATAATTATTTAAGACTATGCCTCATCTTCGTGTGACGTCACGTCACCCAGAGCGGGGTTTGAACCCGGGATGACTTGCTTCAGAGCCAACCAGCACACACCTAGGCAAGGGGCATCCAAGGACACTGCAGCCAAAGCCATCTGTGCCATTGTCAGACATCGCGTGTCCGGTAATCAATCCCGCGTGCGACAGAAGCCAGCAACGAAGTCCAGCGTTGCCCCGAAGCTCACGGCAGCGACTCATCCCACACACAAGTAAAACCGCCACTTCCCGTTTCCCCCAAGAGATTGCGGCCTGCGCTGCTAGGGGTGGAGCTCACGTCCGAAGACATCCGACAAGCCAAAGGGAGCGGAAGGACCCGCAGCCGGCAGACTAAATGCGCCGGCGCGCAGCCCCAAAACGTCAGTTGTATACTCGGCAGCTCGCTCCACCACCTCGAGTGTTAAGGCTATCTGCCTTACTGCTTTCCTCACGAGAGCTCAACCAACCTTCCAGAAGTCTTCCAGACACTCGTCCAGTGACCCCTGAAGAAGTCTTCGTTCCCCCTTACACTCACTACCACTTTGTTAGTCAACCCAGAGTCCCTTCTGGACAGTCTGGAATAGTTAGGGTCAGTTGTTGTAATAGCTACCGTATTTTATTGCATATAAGTTGCACATTTTATATAAAAAAAATTTATTGAAAATTAGGGGTGCGACCTATAAGTGAGAAAAATGAACTGCATCCTCCAGCCCCGCAATGACTTCTAATTTACTCCGAATTCACGGCCTGCGGCTTGATTTCCAAACTCTTCAGTGAACAAAATCACTTTCATTTTGAAACCTGCGGTGTAAGTACTTTGCTTTTCCATCGCAAAATGCTGTCGCACTTCTTCACTGTCACAACATCAAAACAACACTACATGCGGCGCAAAGACTATATAAGAGAAAGACTTGCAAGTCAAGGCTAACATTTGGTACTCGTGAACCAATGCTAATGTGCTGCTGTCTCTATGCATTCCACAGAAAGCTTTAGAGAATAATCGTCGGTTATCGTATGGCAAGAATTAATTCCTTTTATTTCATTTTATTCTTTTAAAATTTCTATTTCTGTTAAGGATTGCGGGGGGAATTATGTAACGGAAATATTCAAATGTCATTCTATATTTTGCACGTTTATTTCAAACTTTCAACGGTGAACTGCAGAAATAATGGTTAGGTTTTTGCTTTTAACATACATAATTTAAAATACTAGAAATATATGAAAAGAAAGCTCAATAAAATTTTTCTCATAAAAATATCACTTCACATTAAATTACTTGTTTATAAGTTATTTCTTTTTTCTAATAAATGTATAAACTCCGGCAGTAAAGGCTGCATCTCGAGCGCTATATCTGTACATTCCAAAAGAACTACGTCCAACAAACTTGCGGCGCACTGTGACTGCGCTGTAGGCCTGTAGCTGCGCTTGGCAACACCAATTGCTTGCAAGGACACAGCTGTCACACTACCTTTGCCAAGGTCGCATGCATCAGCCATCCGAGACGTGCCGTGTTGTACAGGATGTACAACCACAACGATGAGCGCAACCTATAATCAATAAATATATATATATTTTTTGACGGCCTTAGAAAATAATGGTGTGACGTATAAGCGCAGGCAACTTATATGCAATAAAATACGGTGCCTAGCCTATTTCTGTTCTTGTTTAGTTTTGCCCCAGGTCCCCTTCACCTGGTTTAACGTAGTCTACTTCCACCGGTTTCAGTACAATTGATAGCGAGGAGATAAACACGTATTCTTACCTAACCCAGTGTGCTTATTCTGGGGTGATTGTGACTTCCAACCTCGTAGATGTCAAACCCACCAAGGAGAAGCAGGAGACTGCGTCGTGAAACCCACTTTGCTGAAACTAGCGTAGGACTGTGGACTACCCTTAACTGGGCGCACATCATCATAAAATGTAACCCATTAGACGGCCACCCGTACCTTGAACCAAGTACTCCGGTACTGGGGACATTGTAAGGTAGAGCCACAATCACTAGGAACACACGCAACAAAGAGGTTAGACATCCAGATCAGCTAACCCGCTCCTTCCACCGCGTTGAACTTCGCCGGTTGGAGTGACAGGACTGATTCTGGTTGGCCTAACCCCTTCTGGTTACACTTTTAGTCGGGGAACTCGTCGCCTGCTCCTCCGTGTGGTAGACCATGGTACTTTCCCATATGCCCTTCGCACTCGTAGAAGCGGTGCAAGGTGGTAAGCTAAGAGGGCAGCTACTGCCACAAACCTAGTCAGTTGCTCTGCAACCCAGTGCCGTCTGCCCTCAGCAGCCCCTCCCCTTGGGACCAAGCTCACTCCGCCCGACAATTAGGCGAGGCCTCGCCTCCCAGTTCCCCCTAGCTTCCTTTCCCAGCCACCCCAGAAGACCGCCGGAGAGCCTCGTCCGCTCGTAGTATGCCTACGACTGGGACTTCTAATACCCTGGGTCATGTCAGCCCGCACTTCCATGAGCTGCAACCAACCTACCAGACTCCGTCGCAAGGCAAAGCGACACCAGTGCCTCGGACCGGCACTGTAGAACTCTTGTCCGACAGAGACGTCGTGCGTCAAGGTGATGGCATTGGATGTAGCCTGCAAGTTTGAACAAGTTTTGCTAAGTGCCACTAGGAACATACACTGCAGATATCAGCGACTAGCATTTTCTCGGCTACTCGTGCTGTAAAAGGTTCCCTATTGGCTGGGGTTCTAGCTGGCTACTAGGTTGCAAGGTGCTGATTGGAGAATGGAGTTAGACATTTTTCTGGCAAGTGTGGCTGGAATAAGCAGTTGTTTCACCTCTGTATTCTTACGTACTCTGTGGCTCCAGCATGCTGCACAGACCTGCGTGTAGCCTTGCCGCTGCAGTCTGGGAAGCGATATTGGTTCAAAAAAGGATAAATCCCTTTGCAGGGGCGCTTTTGAACTTGGAGAGAATGTGGNGGAGAGAATGTGACTTTCAACATAAGTATGTCGAAATCATGTGGGCACGCTGCCTATAGTGCAGGAAGCCAATGTATGCTAGAAGATTTACATGGATTAAATTTGACTGTCAGTTCACATTACGTCAGAAATTACACAGCATACTCTTGTTTTATTTCAACGGTAATTTAAACTGTAAAAACTTTCACCACTATTGTTAGTGCCTAGAAATTTTTGAGAACTGCGAAATACTGAGAAATTATGTATATTCAAGAAACACACTAATAATTCCTGCATTTGCAAAACATTGACGAGATTGCTTGTTTAAGTGTATTTAAAACCACAGCGCGAGAGCTTCTTTTACCATCAAAGCTCTTACATTAAGTTTTACATACGTGCGGATAACAAAACTATCTGCGTGGTGATCACATTGTTGACTATCGAAATGTAAACTAAATTTCACGCCACGAGAACGATTCGTAAATCAATTGGTAGCAATGTCGAATGATTATAGTTGCGTGTACGATTCAATACATGTCCAGCCAAATCATGGTGCTCGTTCATGGGCAGAATCACTTCTATGTGTATTTTATTTATAAACGAACATTTATAACCAAAAATGTTGGTGATTTGACGAACGTAAATACTACATACATATAACAAAGGTAAATATTTTTTTTGTCAAATATAATAATTATGCACCAAACATTTGCCTAGTATTTGTAAACATTACTGACTTTACTCATCTTCTGTGCTTTGTGGTTAGGTTCTCAACTAGCAATTACGGCATTTGCAACTATTGAGCGAGGGTGGCGATTGTGTTCGGCTGCTTACATCGCAAAACCGGTTAAGAATGCCAAAAATAGTTGCTGTTTCAGATCATGCCTGGGAGTTTGAAAGTGAAGGGTTTTTTTTTGTTTTATAAATTAACCAATGTGCGACACACAGATAGTGGGCGGGAAAACACATGTGCTTAAACACTGCCGTGCACAGTAATTTAGTGATAGTGGACATACAAAATAAAAAGACAACTGCATTGGTAGCAAATTTGTTTAGTTTTCATATTGCCAAGAAAACAAATTGGTTTCTGCCACTTCTTTGCAGTAACATGTCTACTATGTAAGTTAAGGAGTATGTTTATTTTATCAATGCTGTAATAAAATATTTACTAGGATTTGGTAGTTAGGTTGAGGATTTGTGTTGGAGTAATATTGAACTGAAAGGGATATAATTTAAATATAATCTACAAATGAGCAAAAGCTATATGTGGGGGAAGTAAAAATCTTGTAAAATTCAAATGTTAATAAATGTTCTTGGGCAGTTTATCGCATAAAATATTTACTGTGACGTGACAATGTGTGATACATGACAAGTGTGCTCTTGTAATGTTGTTCTTTCATCCTTATTGTTAAATAGTTTTGAATGTTTTAGACTTAAATATGTACAGATTAAAAGAATGAATAACAATTTCCATTTAGTTTGAGTTTAATCCTTTTAAAAAAAGTGATCTTATAATATTGCATGCATTTGTTTTGCTATAAAATTTGATGAAATTGTAAGATTTTAATAACTAAATCAGCTTATTTTATTTTCAGTAAAAGTGGGGTTCTATCATTGTGCTGTTGGCAGCCGTGTAATGAAATGACTTAAAGTATCTTGAGGAGCTTCAGACCATGTGTGGCTAGCTCTGTCGGTCAATGGCCTCCTACCTCGGACATTTCCAGTTGGCTTAAGTTATGAAACAATCCTTGATGTAAATTCTGTCTTCTCCCCCCTTCCATCACAGTAGGGTCTACCTGCAAATTTCTACTTATGATTGAATTATCGTTTCCATGCAACTTCAAATTCTGATGTATTTGCATTGTGCTGAAAATTTATTTCAAGGGAAAAAGAAAGTCCTCATGTGGTTGCCACCTGAGGCAGGATCACATGTGGACGACAGGAGGCTGGTGCTAATCGGAGNAAAAAGAAAGTCCTCATGTGGTTGCCACCTGAGGCAGGATCACATGTGGACGACAGGAGGCTGGTGCTAATCGGAGTCAGCTGTTGTGTATAACCAAGCGATACAGACCTGTTGGGCCAGCCTGAGGAATGTACGAGGTGAGGGAAGATGGGAGTAGAGATGCTGAGGGAGGAAGTGGGAAAGCTCTGAGAAAAACCCCAATGCTACTGCAATGTCTTCCACACTCCGTACACGAGAACCTCTGGCCGAAAAATTCCTGCTCCGAGATCAAACTGGGAATGTGTGCGAGGTGGGATGCCAGCTGCAGANTGAGAACCTCTGGCCGAAAAATTCCTGCTCCGAGATCAAACTGGGAATGTGTGCGAGGTGGGATGCCAGCTGCAGATGGTCTGAAGCTCCTCGTGATACTCTACATGTATCACATTTCAGGTGATTTAAAAAAAATGACAAAGTAAAGTAGGTTTGTTAGTTAGAGGATGATGAAACGTTTGATTACATTGTCAGATGGTGTTGGTAGAAAATTGTTTCAAGTGCATTTTGGGAATTTTACTACGTAAGCTTGTATTTCAACTATCGCATTCAAGTTGAGCGCAACATTTATTACAGTGGAGCCTATTTAAGACGACAATGCTAGAGATGTTTTCCTACTTAAGCAGGAAAATATCACCATGGAAGTTATGTATAACCAACCCTTTTAACATGTTGGGTCTAGAATTTTCAGTTTATAAAGCACTGAATTATCATGTCACAGAATTACTATATATTTTTTAATATTAACGTTTTGCATGTTTGAAACTAATCTCGATAACTACAGAAGACAATCGTTCATAACCAGCAAAAACCTTAAACACATCTCTGTTCCACCATCTTGTTCCACAGTCGCCTGTATCAATGGAAATGTGCACCATGCAACAAGTTGTGCGTGTCGTGGTTTAAACAAACATAAGCATTATACATATTGTGCCCAGTTACGACTGTAAAGATAATTACTTGAGCATACTGAAGTTTTGCAAATGTATGAGGTTTACCAGTCACCCTGTCTGAAGTTAAATTTCATTTATAATAGAATTGCTACAACATTTTCATGTTGACGAAAATTTTCACTGTGGTATTGAGAAAGTTACCACGGCGGAACCACACCGTGTTGTTAGGTACCAAAAAAATTTAAACTTAATATAAAAACGAAATTTTTCAAGAATTGTTTTAAACCGGACAACAAACGCTTTAAAAATAAAGCAAAGTAAAAAATGTGTGTTAAATGGTTTTTGTTGCCTGTGAATGCTGATGGATAGGTTATTGAACGAGGTAAACTAGGGATGTAACGATTCCACTTTTTTTTNTTTTGTTGCCTGTGAATGCTGATGGATAGGTTATTGAACGAGGTAAACTAGGGATGTAACGATTCCACTTTTTTTTTATTCTCAATCTCTATGCTGATACCACTCTAGATTCCAAAAATTGCGATTCTTTTAGTTACAGACAATTACGTTACAGAACTAAATACTGTATATAAAGGTGTGAAATTTAATTATTTAAAATTGGCCTACATTGGTGGTAGGCCTANGTTACAGAACTAAATACTGTATATAAAGGTGTGAAATTTAATTATTTAAAATTGGCCTACATTGGTGGTAGGCCTATTACTAACACTTAATATAACATAAACAATGGGAGTATATTCACATGAAATTCAAAAAAATTCAAAAGAGACATGAAATTATTAAAAAGTTTGCAAGAGTAGCATTTTTGGTAGTAAAATGTGTGTATACTGACACTAATTTACTCAAATTAACTTTAATTGGAAGTTTTAACTTCCGTGAACACACGCTTTGAATCGCGTAGTGTAACTGCAATCACAGCAATGTATCATCGGGCAGGTTATGAAGGCAACATACCGAATCTATATGCTAACAAAGCTAATTCCTCTACCGATAACAAAGTAAAAAGTAGCTAAGTAAATTAATTATATTTTTTCACATAGCAAATTTTCTACGTTTGGAGTTTGTCCCGGCGACGAGTGAGCATAAAAAACAATTAAAAACACATATCCCGAAAAAAAAAAAACAAAGACAATTTGCTGGCATGTTACAAATCATTTTAACCAAGCCCATATTAAAAAATGCCATGTTAGATCTCAGTAAAATAGTTAAACATTTGGAGTAGAATTAAACATTCATCATGTACTAGCTTATTGTTACGTGGATGTTCAGGTTATGTATATAGAAAGTCGCGTCTCATATCAACCAGCAATCAATACTTGCAACTTAAAGATGTTGCTCGCATATAAGACAAATTCAGCGAGTACGGTTTAACATAATTTCCTAATAGTACAATTTTGCAACCAGTTTTAGTTATTTTTTGCAATAAATAAGTAGTGTTAACATTACATAATATATGACGCACAAAATTTTTTTTTTTGCTTATGAAAACTTTTGAAATCTGTGAATAAGCAGAAGAATCTAAATTTTCTCGACAATATTTGATTCATCAAATTATAATCGCTTACGTAAAGAGTCGATACAAAGTTTCTCGCACGAAACCCGACTTGTATTTTAGTTGGAACAGCACCTGCAGATGTGAACATTAATTTTTCCGAAAAATATCAGGAAAAAATTATTTCCCGCCCAATTGTGATGAATTCCCTAAATTTTTCCCGAAGTTCGGGATCCCGCACACTCTTAGTTTTTAGAATGTAACGAAACTTGCTAAAAATAAAACTAGCAAATAGCGACCGAACTGAAGCTACTAAATACTAATAGTATACTAAATGGTCAATTTGAACACGGCCGGTACAGTTTTATTTTCAAATTATTTCCGCATCTCATTTTCACGCACAAAATAATTTTCCAAGAGTGATTCATTTANTTTTCAAATTATTTCCGCATCTCATTTTCACGCACAAAATAATTTTCCAAGAGTGATTCATTTACTACGCATGTGCGAAGGTTGTTTTTTTAAATGCAAAGTGAAGCTTGCATTATGCGAAGGAATTTCAAAGAAAAATCGAAGTCTAAGGATTAAAAAATATATATATAAATTTATAGTAAGTAGGCTACAGTTTTCAATTGTATTCAACTCATTTGTACTGTTACTGCAAAAAAAAATTTACGACTACAAGACACGGCAATGGACTAAAACATATCCTAATCTTGTACTGCTGAAAAACTGAAATATCAAAATCTGCAAGAAAGTAATCATTATACATCTGGATACCTACAAACTTTATAAAAATTACCATACACCATACATCCAGTCCCATTTGGCACCACCACCACACAGTGATTTCAATGGGTGGCTATCGACATTTGGTTTCTTCCCTTTCCTCCTCCAAGGACCCTTGTCAGTATCAGGCTAGATAGTAAACTTGCTGGATGGTGGTGGTATTAGGGTCTCAGAGCAAGAGTTGAGCCACTTTCACTGCTTACAAGGAAAGTGTGCAGTTCTTCCAAAGACGTATCAGCTGTGGTGTGGTACCCAAGTTGGCCTAACTCCTGCACGTGATAAATTATGACATTGCTACACATGTCAAAAATTACAAAGGCACAGAAACGTGAATTTTTCGAGACAGAAAATCCACACTGTATTTGTGTTATGTTATAGTCTGTTGCCCTCCTATTAAACAGCCTTCCACTGGTGTGTGTCAGGCATGACAAAAGACAGAGAGGGAGAAAGAGAAAGGAAAAAAACAAAGGAAAGTGTGGGGTTGTAAAAAACATTCACTCCCTCCCCTTGCTGGTCGGTGGACCCGCCTCAATGTCAAGCTGGTAGATTTTCTCAGCAGGGTGGAGCTTGGGATAAAAACTACAAACTTTGTTTGAAAAACAGTGCAAGTTGAGCCGCTTTTCCATTGATTTTTTTCCTTTCCCAGGGTGGGAAAACTTTCAAAAGGCTGGCACAGCTCTGCAACCACTGGAACCAGATGCAAAAATTGCTAATAATTTACATTAAGATTCGAAGTTCGAATGCGAATAATTCATAAATTCCTATTAGCAACTATTTGAATTTTTGATTATCCGCACAACCCTATTAATGATACTGGCTGCTGGTTTTCATACTAGTTTCGGTGGAAAAAAAAACTTGGTGAAAATCTTCGACTTTTCACTCAGAAGATTTCTTTATTCGAAGATGAAGTCTAAGGTACAGAAGTCTTCGATTTGACTTCGAAAATGCAAAGCTTCGCACACCCCTATCATTTACTGCCATAAATAAAGTAATTTTACACCATTTTTGAGAGGTGGTAGGTTATGTATTTGTAGTAATTTGTTTTTGTTGCTTCGATTCTTGATCTTTCGATACTAGATACCCTCGATTCTTCAAGAATCGAGGGTATCGTGGAATTGAGCGTGACATCCCTACATCCAGCTATTTTCTTTTTTCTCTACAGTAGCAGGTGCAACAATTCCATTGTTAACGTCCTGCTGTGTATTGAAAAGTGATCTGTTTGGTGTATTGCCATTTCAAATGTGCAGCACGTTGGTCCTGTCCAAATTAAAAAATATAAATCAAACGCAAACTACTTTCACTTCAGGAAAAAATAATCAACTACATTGAGACTAACCCTAATATCCTGTATAATAATATTGCAGAGCGTCTCAGTATATATTCTGTACCATATAAGGAGGCCACTTTCTTGACAGTTGACAATCGCCGCGCCTTTTCATTTATGTATCCATTCGCCATCAAATGGCGTGTCAAGAATAGGCTTTGATGTGGCCAGGAGGTGCTGCTGCGTGCGGCAATTGGTGAACTGCTTTGGTGGCGCTGCATTCGTAAACGGAGCTTGTGGACGTGTGTAGGGTCGTTCATAAACGCGGTACACGAAATACAAGTTACTTAAAAAATTATACAGAGCTCGCGGGAAAATAAAATTATTTATATATGCGCGTGAATACGTTATTTTAAAGAACAAAACTATAACATGTTTCTGAGTGTAGTTCAGGATATGGATGACAGATGGCGTGGAAGGGCATATTGCAACATATGGTGCACTTTTAACCCACAAGATAGCAGCACCTGGTTTGAGAGTCTGGAAACTTTGGATTTTTTCGTCACATTTGGATACGTATCGTTTTATTGTGCATCTCATTTTGAACTCCTATACATTACTATTTTATCACGAAGTTTCGTTTCTAAAACTAAAAACTATTGTTTTATGACCACGTAAAATAAAATGTATTAATTAATGTACGAACTCTTTCTTATGCGCGTATTTTCTGCTTGTGTGATGTGCTTCGGCACTGCTCTCAGAATAGCCAACGTAATATTAACTTTTGTTCGTTCGTGCATCAGCTGATACAGGATTTTGTAAATGGGACGTTAGTTGTTTTCAATATATTAAGTTGCCACTCACTGACTGTCAGAATGTGGCCTTCTTATATGAAATGAACTATACCTATATCGCCCCTGAGTACAGTCTTTTACAATAAAAAAACCATACTGCAACAGTGTTGGTGAACAGGTAGGCTGAAAGAAGATAAAAACTGCAAAATTCAAAGGTGGAATGGTTCCGACAAAAAATTGCACTCAACCTACCAGCTAAAATGTAATTTTTAAGAAAGGAAGCCGAAGAAATAGCTCTGTCAAAATGTGGAGTTCATTCAAACCTATGGCTGGAATAATAGATTTAAGAAACAGCACTGGCTCTGTGTACAAAAAAGTCAGTGGCGAATCAAAGAGCATGAACTTGGGTGAGGTTAAAGAATTGCAAGACACTATTCTTCCACATTTGTTGTCGAAGTACAAACCACAAGACATCTTTAATGTAGATGAATTTAGATTGTTCTAAAACATACTTCCTGACCATATATACTCTTTTAAAGGTTACGTGCCATGGGCGACGACGACATCCCAATCTATCTTCGCCACAGCCGTAGCCCCCTCCCAAGAAGAACGTAATGCGGTACATGCCACCGGTGCCTGTTTAGCGAGAATTAGCATGCGGGTTGGATGATGCTGCAGCTGCTTGCTGGAAGACAACCTGCTCCACATCTTGGTGCGCGCCTAACCCTCCGGCTGTTGGCTGCGGAGGGGAGCGCAGCCCAGTCTTCGTCCATCTTCGCAGTTTCCTCGTCGCCCCTCTCTGCCACCCCACACCCCCATGCTGGTCCTGTGTTGCAGTTATAAATAGGACCTGCTGTCCTCAGCTCAGGGCTGACACGCGCAGCTCTGTTCCAGGACGTCGCACTGCCCGGTCGCGAACCAAAGTCTTGCAACCTTACGTACTACTTGCCGACTCGTGCAGCTCTGTTGCAGGACGTCACTTTGCCCACTACTAGCTGCTTAGCGCAGTATCAGTCACAGAATGTTAACACTGTCCGACCACCTACCAAAGTCTGCAGCAGTTACACCGCTAGATATCCTTTTACAGTTTAAGTGTGCCGGAGTACAGACTGCCTGGGTTAACCCCTGCCTCTGCGTCTTCAGAGACTACGCGATCCCTCGGTTGGCAACCTAGGATCTGCCCTTCAGGCGGTACAGGGTACAGGCTGATAAGTTTGTACTTGTTTCAGTAATAAACAAACATAATCCAAATTGGCTGATTTATTTCTAACAGCTGCTATTCTTCTAACCTGCCTCAGTCTACTTTATCCCAGTGGTTTGGCAACTCTCTCGGCAAGAGCAGGCACGTGCCGCCACCCCCTGTTCCTTCCTCACCTTCAGAGAGTCCTGTCTCTACTTGATGCTTGGATCTATGTCGACGTCCCGCCTTCCTGAGAAACAAGAGACTGGTCTCTCTCTCTCTTTTTTCTTTCTCTCTATCTTTCTTTTTCTCTTTCCTCTTTCTTTCTCTTCTCTTTCTTTCTTTCTTTCTTTCTTTCTTTCTTTCTCTCTTTCTTTCGTTCTTTCTCTTTTTTCTTTTGTTCTCTCTCTCTCTCTCTCTCTCTCTCTCTCTCTCTCNTCTCTCTCTCTCTCTCTCTCTCTCTCTCTCTCTCTCTCTCTCCCTACCTTCTGTAAAGTGTGTGGGTGTGCCGGCGGCATCCCGCTTGTCAACATACTTGCAGGAGGCCAATAGCAAGGTCTACCTACTACACCCCCTCGCTTGTTTCTTCCTCTCAGGCCGTGTCTGCCCCTACAGAACACCCACTGTCACTGTCTAAGCTAGTTTCCCCACTTATGCTTTGCCACAGGGCTGGGCATGATAAAGTGGCCAAACATGGGCTGGCCCTGGTAGAGGCAGAACGGAGTGTTAACCAGATGTACTCCTGGAAGAGTGTCTACAGCTCGTCAGAGGGGAACAACTACGAGCATGTCCAGCGGAGGTCGGGTCACTATCTTCAAGCTACTGTGTGTGGTATAGCATCTAAGGCTGCAATAAAATACATTTGTTGACTGTTATTACAAATGAGAGTGATTAAAAAAGTGCTCACTTTACCATAAATAGCCTTTAGTAAAGTGGGCTGAGGTGAGGAGTTAGTGTCTTGCATATTTGTTCAGGTTTCACATTAGCATATGCATGTGCAGTGTTTATTTGTTTTGTGATTGTTAGCCAATTATATTTTTACTTTGTCTAGCATTTAAGGATCCTTCTGCATTTGAGTTCCTGTCTTCGGTTGGATCGCAGCAGCAGTCTGAGCGCAACGCTCGCCTGGAGTCCTTGTATGTCAAGTTCGACCCCCTGGTCGGGACCAGGGCGTCCACAGACAGTGGCCTTGTGCTGCCGCCCGGCATCACCAACGGGTCAGTTCACTGTTGTAGCTTCGCTGCTTTTTGTGTCTAATTCCAGCACTTTAATGTTAGTAAGTCCGTACGTGTAGTTTGGAACATCTGTGACGGTACTATCAGCTGATGCCAGCTACCGGTCCTTGAATGCTGCGGCACACAGAGTAGCTGACCTCAATACGTCATTCTTTTGGTATAAAATACTTGTATTGCAACTGAGCACCACACTCATATTGGGGTCAGTTAAATCTTTTTCAGCATTTGTGATTAACAAAAAAAAAAAAAAAGAAGAGGATGCAAGTTAACAGCAGTCTTTGCAAATATTTTTAACGAAAGTTTAAGGTTCAATTTTTTAAATTGCTGGTATGTTTAGACATTTTGCAAAATTATTATAGCATATTAAGTTGGAAAACTTAGAACTTTTTGGATTAGAAATTTCTGTACAGCAGTGATATTTTTTGGCAACACTTTCCATTGTCATTGTATAAATTGTGTGTTGTGGACAATTGTTGCACTACTTTTTTATATTACAAATAAAGTAAAATTGCATTGTGTGATTCCTTGTACTGCGCCTCTGAAATGTGGTCAAATTCACTGCTGAGGGCTTACAATGGAGCATTCTGGTGAGTTTGACGATAGTTAATGTTTCGAACTACAGAGAAAGGGAAAGGTGCATCTGAAAACCCATTGAAATATTAAAGCAGTCTTCAGACTCGAACAGAGCAGGTGGATGTAAATTAACTAACATCTAGGCTTCACATTCTCCAAGCGGCAAAATCCACACTGAACAAACAACAATGAACAGATTGTCAGTGTGATTGGCCAACAGTCAATAAGAAAGCACCCCCTACCCCGTCCAGAGTATATGAGGATAAGTAGGGGCAACTGTTATGTGGCCAAACATTGGAAATGGCATTGACATTGGTATAGTTGAAACCCAGAAGCTGAAATTCTGTAGACAGCAAAAGCCTGCGAACTTAATTTTGGTTTTCATTATTATTACCACAATTATCACCATTAATACCACGACCACCACATGGTCATTTTTTGAATTTTGTATCTACCTGTGCTGAGCAGAAGTCTATGGGAAGTACGAAAATTTAAATCTTTGGCTAGTATTTAGTACATGTGCATACTTTTGCAGTAGAAACACACGTACTTGTTAAATTTTTAATGGGTTTCTTCTTACGGACAATTACATTGCCTGACATGTGGAAGTAATGCTTGTTCTCGTGGTATTTTTGGTAATTACCTACGCAGGTTGTGATAGCGCAGTTATTACATAGTTTTCTCATTTTAGTTTTAAAATGTATTGTATAAAATATTCTGATTGTGTATGATTAGATTGTAAATCATAGAAATCTAGTTGATTTTTTTGTCAGTGGCATTGGTATCTTGTAGTGTGGATGGACGTGTGTGAACTGAGTGTTAGTGCAAGTGCTTAATAACTGCATTAGTGCTGGTTGGCATGATGGCGTGCATGTAGTCTGCTGTTTCTTAATTTGATGGCTTATATTATTTGCTTTCGTACTATTAAATGGATTTTGGCATTTAAAGCCTGTTTGGGTTGCGATACTGAATGAACATTTAGTCACGTGCGTTTGAAGTTACAATTGTCTAATATTCTGCACCGATTGCTTTGCTTTTCCAGCTCCCATACGGAGGAAGACAGGCTGGGCAACAGGGACAACGTACGTCCGCAGCAAACCCCGGGGAAGCCCGCGGCAGGAGACGCTGGCTCTAACGGCGTGCAGGTGACACCGTCGCCTGCAACCCTGCTCGTAGACAAGCTGATATCGCTGAGCCCTTCCCCTGGCAAGCTAACGCCCGTCCCTTCGCCGCCGAGGCAGCAGGCCCCGAGTCCTAGGAAGGCCGTGGATGGTTCCCCAGCCCACCAGACCCCAGTTGCGAGGAGGGCCCAGCCTTCCCCGGCCCCCAAGCCAGGCCTGTCGGAGATGGAACAGACCGCAATGCTGGAGGAACTGTTGAGACTGAAAGAGCTGCTTGGCGAGCAGGATGAAGTGCACGCGGTATGTTGATGCCTGCTTCACGTATAATTATGGTGGTATTTTTTCATGGGGCAACTCTAGTTATTTTATTCTTTTACATAGTAAAACCTTTTTCTTACATCGATAGTCGTGCGTTTTAAACAGAACATTTTTCAGATATAGAGGATTTCTGAATATCACAAAATAGTATAGAATAAAGTAATATACTTACCTATTTTTGTGTCTAAAAGTTATAAGTTAAAGGAAAATGATGTGGTGGTGCACTTTCACGTTTATCTTTAAAAACAAACGTGTAACATTTAATCTGTAGTATATTTCAGGCATATTTACCATTGAGCTGCACTTCAGCTCATTCTTTTTTACAGTCTAACCTTGAAATGTACTTCCAAGTCTTTTATCACCTGTTTTTTGAAGGACCGTTCCACAGATTCTTTTTCGGTGCCACCCACTTCTGTCTCGTGTGACTACCGGTGATCCAGAATATGCATCAAGTCACCAGTTGGCCTATTGTACTTTGAAGCCAGTTGGAACACCCAGCAACACTGCTCCATTTGCCACGTTACAAAAATCCTCTGGTTGTCAGAAGACTCTTGTTCTGAATTTATTTAACCGCCATACATGTAGACAGTCTTTATGGCCTGAAACCTGGGCTGTCATCAAATCAGTGATGGTTACAATGAAAAGTAATAAATACAGTGAAACTTCCCCTAACAGACTTTTAAAATACAGTACTTCGTATTAATTGACATTTTTCAAATCACCGGCAGAAAAACCATAGACTCTTATGGGGAATCTTCCTAATAACGGACATTCTACGAGGGCAAATCAATAAATGAGTTACACTTCCACGTTATGGCCATGTATGAAACTACCTATACATAGACAACATGGCTATGACAACATACAATGTAAGTTCACTTTTCCACATAGTCCCCAATAGACCGTAAACATTTCTCGGAACGATCAACCAACTTTTTGATTCCGGATGCGTAGACATCTCCTCCAGCGCTATGTAACCACCCGGAGACAGCTGCTTTCGCCCCCTCATCGTTGAACCGGTTGCGTAAAGCAATTAAAGAGAAGCACCGGGGAAAATTGAGGGCAGGTGTGAATTTGTTGCACGATAACGCAACACCTCACACGGCCCGCCAAACGTCCGAACTGCTGCAGCGATTCAAGTGGGAGGTATGACAACATCTTCCATAAAGTCCAGACTTAGCGCCATGCGATTTTCATGTTTTCGGTAAGCTGAAAACGGATCTCTGACGACGACTATTCCAAAACGATGAAGAGGCGAAAGCAGCTGTCTCCGGGTGGTTACATGACGCTGGAGGAGATGTCTACGCATCCGGAATCGAAAACTTGGTTGACCGTTCCTAGAAATGTTTACAGTCTCTTGGTGACTATGTGGAAAAGTGAACTTACATTGTATGTTGTCATAGCCGTGTTGCCTATGTATAGGTGGTTTCGTACATGGCCATAACGTGGAAATGTAACTTATATATTGATTTGCCCTCGTATATAGCTGACACTGATACTCCATTTGAATTTGATNCATAACGTGGAAATGTAACTTATATATTGATTTGCCCTCGTATATAGCTGACACTGATACTCCATTTGAATTTGATAACGGACAATAACTACACGAAAACCATGCGAAAACTGTACTAATGAGTACTAAAACAGTGAGTTCTTTGCAGGCTGAGGAATTTGTACACCCTTCACCGGCAACCATGATGCTGTACTGTGTACCCTTCCATGAGTGCGTGCCACGGCAGGGGGTTAATCTCCTTTCCCCTCCTCATCCCATTCCCCTTCTGGCTGATCCAGTGATTAGTGGGAACAACAGTCAGTGTTTACAGTCTGTCTGTGTATTGGTGAGACATGTCTCGGAGACTAAAACGGTTAACTTTGCAAGGCAAAGTGGATGTGACTTGGGTGCGAGGCATTAAAAAACAAACAAAAATTGATTAGGTTTTTTAAGTTACTACAGTTTGTGATATTGTGTTTTGTTACCATTCTACATTAATTAGGTTTAGTGTAAGTGTTTTAGAATACAGTCCACTGCAAAGTTTGTGAAGCGAGGTGTTTTTACTAGCTAGTAGAATGCAAAACTGTGTGTGCAAAAGTGTTGTAGTTCGGTGGTTGAACTATAATAGTTCTCGAGGGAAAAATTAAAGTCCTGTTTATTTTAGTTTCATAGCAGTAAAGATGTGCGGATGAGAGAAATATACCGTACTCACCCGAATATGATGACCGCCTACATTTGCCCTTTTGTAATAGGAAAAATTCAATTTTGCCAAAAATACTTACTGACAGGCCATGATGATAAAAAAAAACTCCAAAGTCAAATATCCCATTAAAATAATTTTTTATATAAGATAATAGGTAAAAGCTTACCAGTCATCAAACCTTTAGTACCATAAATAGAAAAGAATGCAGTATTTAAAAAATTGTTGTAAATGATTTATTACTGGAATCAGACTCCCCAGTACAATGATCCTCACGAACATTTGCTTCGGTAACAGAGAAATGCCTGGCTGCAGCACATTGTTTATGCATTTTTGCATACCGAACCACCATTTTAAAATTCGCATCATAACGATGACGTTCAAATTTTCGTAGTTGCGACGCCGATGAACCTTTTTTTTTAATCTNCACCATTTTAAAATTCGCATCATAACGATGACGTTCAAATTTTCGTAGTTGCGACGCCGATGAACCTTTTTTTTTTTTAATCTGGCCACTCATAATTAACACGTGCTCATTTACCCTTACATTGGATACAAAACCGAAAAACTGCTTTGACCAGGAGTAAACAAAGTACGGAAAAATAAATTAGAAGTCGTATATACAGCTGCTATCTCGTACTCGCAGCCCGAGACACATCCACTCTGGGAATGTTGAACATCAGCGCTAAAGTGGATCACGTAGCTGCTCTAGATTACAAGATGTTTAGTTTACCACCATGTTACAATTGTATCTTTGGTAAACGCAACCTAACCAAACATTACCGCATGTAGTGTAATGTTATGCTTTGACCCATTTATGCATATTTAATGCATGTACCAATATTTCAGCCATGGTTTTGTTGCGTGGTTTCGCTATAATTAGAAATATCTGCCCACCTGGATAAAAGACCAGTAATAGAGCCTATTTGAAGAAAAACATGAATGAAATTGAAGTTAACTTCACTTTTTGTTGCGATTGAGTTTTATTTCTTTTGATAATATTAACCAAACTTGTGTTTTTGAAAAGATTAGAATATTTCTCTGGATACCATGAACTAAGTGCTATTACTGTTACCTATGCATAAATATTAACCTTAATTTTTTCGTGATGTGAAAATAAGACTGCCCCTAATTTTTTGAAAGTGAAATTTGGAAGAAGAAAAAAACAGTCTTATATTTGGGTGAATACGTAGATGTTCTGTTTAACTTGTCTCGCGTCTCTAAACACGCATCCCACGAATTCCATTAAGATAAGGCAGTGGCTGTTGTGGCGATGGGTTAGAGGAAGGGAAGAAGTTGCGGCACCGCTACTATACGAAAACTGGCTTTGACTAAGGTTGACAGCTGAAAGGTGACTTCCAGTGTCATTTTGATATGTGCGTGCGTGTTATATGTGCGTGCCTACTTGACAGTTCTCAGTCTTTTCAATGACAAATGGACTACGCATAACTCTGCCATTCAGCAGCAGAGAAAATGTAGACCATAATTTGGGACCAATATTTTTACTCAATCAAAACATTTTATTTTAATCTCGCAGGACATATATTTCTTAACGGACGCTTCTCAGACAGACACATGTTTTTATTTACCACAGGTGTCAGTTATTGGGAAGTTTCACTATATTGTAATCAGGACTTACACCTACACATTAATTTCAGTAAATAATATCTGTTTGTGAATATTGACTGATGTTGAAGATCCTGAGGTTCGGAGCCATCCGCTATCTTGAATGACCTTGACCCTGACCTTGCCCTCAAAATTTTCTGTTTTCCCTGAAAAACATTCAAAATTCCTAGAATTTCCCTCAAAATTTCCTGCAAAAAGTTTTGCTACCTCAAAGTTTGAGTCGTCAGTATAAAAATAGTATGACGTGGTTTAAAGAATTTTCCAGTTGAAGCTCTTAATTCCACCTCGACATCTTGTTTCTAGACATGACATGGGTGCCAGCATACTTTTAAATGATTTATACAAAAAATATATGGAAATTATTTTTCTTCCCAAATATTGTAGGCATGGGTATGTCTATTCGAAACATTCATATTTAAAAAAAAAGTATTAAATTTTTATTTGTACAGGATAATTCATTTTTCTTGTTGTTCGTTTTTTTCACAAAATCATCTTCTGTCTGCTTACCAATTCTGGACGGAAGTGCAGTCTTTTGTACCATCTTCTTAAGACTATCGGACACTTGCTGTAAAAAAAAATACAGGATTATTAATCCTTTATTGCATCCTTGTCAATCCAACTAGTTTTTTGATCTATAAATCCCATCAAATGAGCATAGGTTTTATTGCCTTCACGTTTCAAATTTTTTCTGTAAGATAAGTGTTGGGGAATTTTGAGGGGTGTATTTCCTCACTGTAAAAACCGCCCCGAATAACTTGGCCATCGAGGTAAAGGCAAATTCTATTACAGCGGCATAAATCCTCCAAGCATAGTAATTGTACATTTATTCAGATAATATTTATATTAATTTAAAAATATTTATAATATTAATTTTCTAAGATTTGCATTGCTGAAACTGACTCAGCTGCAGGCACGGCCCCTTTCATTTTTACTTTTTAAACAAGTTGATAATATAATATGTTTGCATCTAGCATGATAATACGCTCACATACGGTTATACTTTGAAACATGTTTAGGGACTAAGGTGAAAATAATACATTGTCTTTCTTCCAGGTCCCCAAGTGGCATATTATATATTTAACATTTTAAAAATAAAGATGAAAAAATAAAACTGAAATGTTATATATTTTTTATACTAAACAATTAGGACTTGAAACAATAGCATGGAAGGCCCCCTTCCCAGTTACCCACGAGTTTTTAGGGGAAACTGAAAATGTTGAGGTTATGGTCATTCAAGATGGTGGCTGTGACGTAATTCAAGATGGCGGATGGCTCTCTGGGTTCCGAATCCCCAGCCCCTGCGCCAGATCCACCTTTATCTATCTACTCTGGCAGTTTGAAAGAAATCTCCAAACCCAGACGATTAATTCATAGTGTAACAGCTAAGTGTATAAGAATAGAAAACATGATGTATCTAGTTTAGTATAATTTATTTTAGTGTCTGCAGCAGCATTCAACAACCTTTATAACCTAAAATATTTTTCCAGATTTTTAAAAGAAATTTTATTTTCCTGCCCAAACTTTTTCTGATGGTAAATTTCCTTTTTGACACACTAAGTACTTCCATGCTTTGTTCATTAATATGGTGTGCAATCTTGGTTTTTACAAGATGCCAAAGAAAGCAGGTTCGCAGACTGGCTTAACAGTGAACAGCTTACGAGATTTATTTAAATCGCAGTGTGGGTTGTCCGATTGCTTGTTCTAGCACGAGGCGGCCAAGCAGGAACAGGAGATGGCGTACCTGCAAAGCAGGCTCGTCGAAGCAGAGGAGAGGTTTGCCAAGGCTAGCAAGCAAGTTCAAGAGAAGGCGAAGACCACAAAGGATATGGGGTGAGAGTGCATGTAGAAGTGTTTCGTATCTGACTTAAGGTTTGTGCAAGTTCAATTTGTCTGCTAGTTGTGTTGGTCATGATAATTTGTTACATTTTAGTCGGAATAAAAGCATGTGAAACCTAATGTAGGATACTGCGAACGTGTTGTTGGTCCGGTTATAACTGCTGGCTGTCAGTTTATAATGCCAAGTGTGAGGGCTGCAACCTTACTTTTAATAACTTGTACTGTGTAGTTGGGGGAAGGGGGGTGGATACTGTTATGTAATTAGCATTTTGAAATGAATCTGCAACTGGTTTCAGAGTCCTGTGCGGGTACTCTATCATTGCAAATACATTATTCAAAGTATATCAAAATTAATTCAATTTTAATCGGGCGATATATAAATCTTTAGAATAGATATATTGTGTGTCATTTACTGCTTCGTGTGTGCTCACCATCTTGTGTTTTATTCACTGTTGCAGGGTGGTCTTGGACGAGTACGAAAAGACAATCTCTCGGTTGATTGCCGACAAGGAGCAAGAACAGCGTGCCCACGAATTGCAGGTCTCCGCCATCGTCAAGGAGAGGGACGCCCATAAGGGTCATCTCGATACAATAGAGATTGCGTTCTCAGACCTTCACAAGTGAGTTACCTTTCATTGAGTAGCGAGTGTATGAATGTCGTGGAGAAGTTTAACAACACCCTGAAAATGGAATGTTATTTTGGTCAAATGTTAAGTTCCACAAGTCCGTACAGTTCTGTTCTTTATTAAAAGTAAAGATGTTGATTTGTGCTGTTTACTGCAAATGAACAACTTCCGGTATTCTTAAGATGCGTTGACGCAATGCAGGATTGTCGTGCCAGCTGTCTGTTTACAGCCAAAAAGAACATGAACCCATATTTCATGCCACAAAGCATATGGCTGTCGCATTACTCCTATTTATTTAACTGAATTTATAAAAAGTACAGAAAGTAAACTTCATTGGTGTACCATGCAATGAGCCGGGAGTTGGAAAGCAAATCGTACTTGTAAACAAACATGGCTGGTAACCAGACAACCGTATTTGGTCGTATATAGGCCGCACCAGAAGTTTTTGATGGAAAATTAGGGATAGTTAATATTTCAAGTATAGGCTGCACCAAATGTTTGTATTCCTGTAAATATTGCCAGGCCTCATCATGCGAGTGTGGAGACCAACCGGCGTAGCAACAGCAAACCACTGCAAATTCAAACTAAATTTCTGAACATGTTTTGAGGCAAAACATTTTTTTATTCCAATATCTTGTAAATAAGCAGAACACTACTTTTTGTAGTATTTTTTTTTTTACATGTGCGGCCTATACACGCTGAAATACAGTATTGACTTATAGTCCAACCTCGATGGTACACACACTCACGGTTCCCCGAAATATGTCTGTAAGAATCGAAACTGCCAAATTTCAACCCTTGTGCCCCCCTCCCCCCTTAAAGGTGAAAATTGCATCCAAGCAGCATATTTTGCTAACTGGGTACATGAGTCATGTTCACACATATGATTAAACAATAAGTTTTTATTGATGAAACGGATACTTTTAGTATTTAGGTAATGTATTCAGAGTAGGGATGGGTTGGTTCCATAATTTTTTAGATTCTCGGTTCGGTACCGGTTCCTAGTATTTCTGTTCTAGATAATTTTTTCTGTATTTCATAATGTAACAACTTAAGGTTTTCCTGTTAAATTAAGTTAAGTTGATTTCAAAGAAAAAATACAATGCTAAATGCAAAATAATAATTTAATCTAAGATTAAAAAAGAATTAAAAATCGTTATTTGCACAAGTTCACAAACTAGTAGAAGAAAGTTTTCTATCCAGTAATACAGTAGAAGCACATTGAGAACTTTTCTTACCTCCAATAGTGCGCAGTTTTCACTGTGTTTTCTATGTTGGTAGCAAAAATTAGTTTGGTAGTCTAACGTTCATCAGTTTAATTTACATGTCATTAAAACTTATGTTTGTTTGATTACAAAGAGACTGAAAAGATACGAAACTAAAACACGGCACTAAAGTAAGAGAAGGTTGTCTAAACCTGCGAGGGATATAAACATTTTAATTGTTCTGATTCCGCCGTATGAATGCATCCAACAGAATGTGTGTAAACTTTGTTTGCACTTCACACGCATTCTTCACTAAAAAAAAAAATTATATTTGCAATTATTAAACAAAAAGTTGAAGATTGTACATAAACATATTTAGTTTCTCCAAGGAATGAAAAACATTCAATATAAATCGTCCAGCAGTTAATTTTGCCTACTGTAAATTCTCGTTAAAAAATATAAGCACCTTGACCCTTTCAGGATCAAGCCTGGTCCTCTTTGCATAACTACATAAAACAAAAATTTAAATGTAGGAAAGACCCCGTGTGGCAAATACTCCATATCCTACATTTTTTTTTGTTAGATTTTGCAAAGAGTTTCTTATAATGAATATCTTGTGAAAAATTCGTTAATCTATTGTTAAGACCGAGCTCTGTTCACATTTTTCATTTTCGTTTCATGAGAAAAAAAACTCACAATTGCACAACCCTAGTCATTGAAGTTATTCGATTTCAAGAAATCGGCCACGCAGCAGACGGCATTCGTAAGTTTCTTTCGGATTTATTTGTTCAGTGGGATTTGACCAGAAAAAGTTGTGGTGGCTGCAGGGGATGGTGGAACAGACATCACCAAGGCACTTGAGAATTCCAAATTTGTACCAATCCCTTGTTCTGCTCGCCTTCTTCAGGTTGTAGTTTGGAAGCCTTTCCTGGATCTATAGTAAGTAATCTGCTAGTGGCAAAATGCAAAATAATTGTTTCCAACTTTAAGCACTCGTAAAAAAATACAAAAATTCTGAAGCAATTCCAAACCCAGCTTAATGTGCAGCATTCTCGTAACTGTCTGTTCATTTTTATCGGAAGAGTGCTGGTGCGTATGAACTGTGTCGTAAGGTTATTGATAGGGTTGCGCAAATATTCGGTATACCAAAATGAAAACGAAAAATGACAACCTTCAGTTTTGTTTTGGTAAGAAATTTGGTTACCGAAAGTTGTAACAAAACAAAAATTCTCTGTTTCGATTAATATCCAGGTGTGGTTAAAATAGCATTTTGTTATTCTTGTAGACTTTTGTGTTATTAACTAAGGTATTTTACGTAAAAAAAATTTTACTGATTAGAAAATAGAAATTAATAGGTAGCTTGTGGTTGGTAATTAATTTCCTGCCGTGCGTACTGTTTTGTGCGTAGCAGAACAGAGATTTTAACGCAGAACCGAAAACCGGAACTGACCCATCCTAATTCCTAGTAAAAGTGTACCGGAGTTATGCAATTAAAGACTTCTGAAAAATTTAAAATTAACTAAAAAATACTGCAACGCTGCACATGTGCTTAATAAAAACAGCGGTCCTACAGCCTGTGTTCACATTTCCCGCAAGGAAATAAGACATTTTGTAATGTTTACGTTGATTATATATAAATAAACTTAAAAGGGTGATGTATTCTGTGTAAAATGGTTCCTCAGTTATGCAGAAAAGGTAATTGAGCGAGCTGAAACTAACAGAAAAGCAGACCCCATCGCCACGCATAACTGTGTGGAAAATATGTCGTCCTTTGTGTGTGCGCGTGTCGACAAGTACTGCACTTTGAGTATTAGAATTCCTGTCCTTTTATATATTATTGGTAGCGTAGCAGCCTACTTGCAACCGTAACAAACATATTGAAAGTAAAGTTTTTTTAATTGTTACATGTTGTCAATGAAATGTGATGCACTCCAACTGGTTTAAAACAATATTCCTGCGTAAAAAAGTGGCTTTAGTGGGTATACAGTAAGCCTACTAACCACACAATAGCAGTTCAAACATTGCAACATGTAAACAATAAATTGCACGCAAGACATTACCACTTACCGTTATACATTTTTTCTTTGTCCTTACAATTTGGCATTAATAAAGTAAGTTTTATTGCCACAGGAAAATGATGCATTCAGGAGAGAGTGCGTTTTTTTTTTCATTAGCTTGGGTAACACATGACAGCGGCATTACGTACTTTCCGCCTGTAATGACACGTCAAACGAGGGAATATGCCGCTTGGAAACGCTTGTGAACCGTAGACCGTTTCTCTACTAACTTTGTAAAACACGGCAGTGGCATTATTAAATCAAGAATTTTCCTTTTAATGACGTATGGAAAGGAGGGAGAGGGCTTTTACAGAAACATTGCGAGTGCATGCCTGCATCAGTCTCCTGTGTTAATGGCCTGCCTTTTCCTTCCATTAATGTTACAATCGCAATCCAAGAAAAGTGTCCAGAAAGGAGTGTAGGTCAAAAAGTGTTAGAAATAGAAATACGAATTGTATTCGGTGAATAAAAGTAAAAAAACCGACTTATTATGACAATAGACAGTGAAAAATGTAAGTAACAAGCAAACTTCTCATGTATAATATTAATGGGACCAAGATTGAGATGGGTTGAACAGGCGAGCCAAAGTAAATAAAAGAGGGTAAAAGGCTGAATTTTTTTTTTACCTGCCACGCCTGTCTGTGCCGAAATTGGCAGGCACTGCTGCCACGGGGCATGGAGTGTGCCGCTCTGCGCATATGTATCTCAGCAGACGAGTACAGTGCGGGAAAGAGAACTGCACCAGTGGAGCTGGAACTCTACAACAGCTGTCAGGTGAACGACTATACACGCACCTTGCAGGCTACTATGCGATGCATTACATGAGGGTAGAGCCCATACCATACAACCCATGGTATTTTTAATGTTTCCGCTTTCAAATGTGCTTTAATAAATTTTCCCTGCAATTTTTGTGGTCAATTTTGTTTCTACTATTTGCGGTTCTTGAAAATCTGTCGGTGCAAATGATGTGCGTGTATGAAACGAGTGCTGTACCGACGAGGTTTGAGTGTAATTGTTTGTAATGCCAGATGATAATTGTTTACTATTGGTATTGTCTGAATTTGTTTCAGCGTGTCCTTAATCATTAGAGCTTCCCTCGCATAGGACGTAGTTTACAATTTAGTTTAAGCTGTGTTTTATGTCGCATCAAATAACAGTGAAGGTATGAATATTTCGTAACTATTCACCAAAGTCTTCCATTCTTGTTGTAGCTGTTAAAACGTCGCACCGTCAAGAATGACTGCGGGACAATTACAACTCGGTTAGCTCAATCGGTAGAAACATGAAACTTTAAAGGCTCCAAACAATTATAAAAATAGTCAAGTTTTTGTTTATTTTACTCTGTACTTTCATTTATCATTCCAATGAAACAGTTCACTTACAAGCTTCCGGTATGCAGAGTCACAAACGGCTTCACAGACAAACAAGCAGAGAGCAATGCCACAGTAGTTTATTGATTATCTAAGTCTTGAAACCTTGCATCGCAAGAAGAAGATTACAAAGGAAGCGACCTCCCACACTGGCGGAGAAATAAACAAGCAGGATAAAGTTTGCAGGTGTGGGGGCTATTTGCCACGCCCGACGCGACCTCTGCGAGTGCTGGTTGTCTACTGCTAGCCGGCAATACACACACTGGGTTTTGTCGCAGTGTGCCTATCGCCACTCCGCGCCCCAGGGTGCCAATACGTATCCAAATAAGGGCATGGCGCGGACCGGCATCCCTTCCATATGTTAGCCTATGAACTGCGTCGTCGGTAAAAAATAATCTAACCTTCTAGAATAAAAATTGCCAACCGCAGTTCGGAAATCTTCTAACTACTAATGCTGATGCGTAACAAAAACTAAGATTTCCTGAAATGGCAAATGTATGCCTGATAAACGTAACTACCACGGCTTTAATTTTGAATCCTGATAAAATATTACGAAGTCTCGCAAAACAAAACAAAACAAATTTAACCAAGTATCCAGATAATAAATATATTGCGTCATTGCACTATGTAGTACCGTGTACCAGGATGATTAAAACCACAGGTTGTTTACAAGCCAGAAGTAATGTTTTTGAGTAAAATTATTTCAGAAATTTCCCCATATTTTGGAATCCTGCAAAATTATAAAATGGCTAAAAAAAAAAATAATCAAATATTGGGGATTGTTATTGATTTTATTTATTGGATCAGATTATCAGAATTCGATTTTCTCTTGGTGTATCAGTATCAGATATTGAAAATACCTATTTAGTAAAATTCCTGTATCAGACATTGAAAAAATCTATCTACTAAATTTCCTGTATCTGACAATTACTAGTAGCAGTGTGCAGGAATCCACACACATTAGGTTTATTATAGGGACAAATATAAAATGTGGCCACACAATAAACACACACACATTCTCTCTCTTTCTCTCTCTCTCTCTATTTCTCTCTGTCTCTCTCTCTCTATTTCTCTCTATTTCTCTCTCTCTCCCTCCCTCTTTCTCTCTCTCTCTCTCTTTCTCTCCCTCTTTCTCCCTCTCTTTCTCCCTCTCTTTCTCTCCCTCTTTCTCTCTCTCTTTCTCTCTCTCTTTCTCTGTCTCTTTCTCCCCCTCTTTCTCTCTCTCTTTCTCCCTCTCTTTCTCTCTTTCTCTTTCTTTCTCTCTCTCTTTCTTTCTCTTTCTTTCTTTCTCTCTCTTTCTCTCTCTCTGTCAGTACATACACAAAGTTAAATGAATACGTTTCCACGTGAATGTACCATCGCAACATTTCATTGGCTTGGTCAGCTTCTTCAGATGGTGAGTGGTGAGAGACTGCAGTCTGTTGAGCGGTGTTTGGCAATTGGTGAACTTCGGTACAGCAGGAAATGTGAAATGCCACACTTATTCAAGGGAGCATAATGTTGATACGAGAAGGTGGCAAGAAACTTGGGAGTAAGGAATGTAAAAGACACGTGTACAAGTATTTTATGTATACTGTTCTAAAAAGTGTTCTTTTTTTAGGAAGTACGAGAGAAGCAAGGAAATTATAGAAGGACTGAGGAAAAACGAAGAAGTGTTGAGATCGAGCTTAGCGGAGTTTGAAAGCTCCATCCGGGTGAAAGAGCAGCAATATGAAGCACTGAAGAAGCATGCTGTGGGCCAGCTTGAAGAGTAAGTAAATACAGAATTTGATTCAGTAAATTCACACTCTTTGTAACCACTTTGCTACGTAGTCTGGCAATAGAGTATAGGTGTAGACAATTTTTAATTCATTATTTATTAGTGTTGTGCAAATATTAGGTATTCTATAACAAAAATAAAAGATGACAACTTTCAATTTCGGTTTGGTAAGAAATTTGGTTGTTATAAGTTGTAACAGAACAAAAACAGTAGAACGTCTATTATCCGGACTAATACGGACCAAAGGTAATTAGGATAATAAAAAATCTTGATAATGTAAATATGTTGAAAATGAAGATAAAAGAATTTGTGAAAAATTGTTTTCTTGCCACATACAATTTATTACACATGCATAGAAATGAGTAAACTCATCCAAAACAGAAACTGTACATAAAGTAAATTAAATCAGTTAAGAAACCAGCCCCTTCCTGGATGTGTTTACTGTGAAAAGGCACATTACAAGAGCCAACGCAAGTCAAATGCTTGTTACTCTTCAGAGGGTAAGGGAAACACTGTGATGAAAGAGACTTTAGTGTTTTTTCTATTCTCTTTATTTTTAAAAAAAGTTTGGATAACTGATTGTACGTATAATCTTCTTTCTACTGTATTTCAAGAATATTCACGTGTCTAGTGAATTTTCAATTAGTACACTTTTGCCGGTTTAACTTCATTTCACTTCCCGGTTTTCGTGTCATGTAATTTTAATTCCCAGATTGTTAATTTTATTTCACTTCCAGTTTCTTGTGTAATGTAACATTGCTTCACCACCAAATTCTTGTTCAATGTAACCTAAATTTATTTCACATGCAGTTTGTTTTCATGTGACAATTCTTATTTAATGTTAATTCTATTTTTTAAAAATTCTTGTAGAACTGTACAACTATTGCATTAATGCAAGTATGACAGTAGAACTGTACGAACGCTACATTAATGCAAGTACGACAGTAGAACTGTACGAACGCTACATTAATGCAAGTACGACAGTAGAACTGTACAAACGCTACATTAATGCAAGTACGACAGTAGAACTGTACAAACGTTACATTAATGCAAGTACGACAGTAGAACTGTACAAACGCTACATTAATGTTTGGTATTAATCGGGATCTTATTAAAGGGGTTTGACTGTATTACCATTATTGTCGTCTTTAACAAAAGCATTTGGCAAAAGTTGTGGAACTGTAGGCAGTGCAACTACTAAAGTAATGACATGGAGTTATTGTAATCTTTCTTTAATATACCCACCCTGATATAACTTGTAGAAAACATAAAATCCTATCTTTAATGATATTAAACCTATAGAACTATTTGCAGCATCAGCAGTGGGGAATTATAGCTCTTTTAGCATCTTGCATGATGAATAGCAGATTATCAACTCTGTAAACGACAGCTTCAATTTGAGAATTTTCCAAAATTAGATGTTCTGCTCTCATCTCGCTGCATATATATTTTTTACCATGTGATAATCATAATGTGCTACACTTCAAACATGTTGTATGTAGTATATAGAACTGGAGCACTCAAATTGTACACCCCAAATTGAAGTTAAGTTTCTTTTGTGAGCAATTTATTTTGACACTTTTAAAAATCCTCTCTTCTCTGCCATTTGGTTTTAATTTTTAAGTTTTCTTGGTTGGCGATACGCCTGATAGGCTAAGTGACAAGACGCAACAAGAAACACACATCCTGCACGTTGAAAGTGGACTGCCGTGTGAACTTCATCACCACCTATTCGAAAAACATATTCTTTCTACGGTTGCAGTTGAATGAGTGTGTGGAACTAGAAGGGAGGTTGCAGCTGGGAGTTGGAGCTTGACGTACAGTTTGACATTACTGTGGATCTGTATCTGTTATTACATGCCTCATTTGTCCGTGTCCATTGTTTTCTTCTTCTACATTGGTCGAAATTTCTGTGTAAATAATGCCGAAACTTCCTGCCGTGGATGCCAGGCGTAACGGAAGTTGGTAGTACTGGAATCAGCTCGTCTCTCCCATGCTGCCTTCAACCAGCCATTATTAGCGTTCTGTATATTATGTCCGCGCGGTTCGCAATAATTATCTTTCCACTCCGGGATACTATCCAGTTGTACATAGCTTTCTCATCTTCAGGAAATGCAACACTCGGAATATCATCCCATTTGATCAGTGCAGCATACGTCTGATATTAAAGTGCAGCTGTGAGTTGCAGTTTTAGTGTTGGGTGTTGCGTGGATGTTAGTTTGGTAGTCGTCGTCTAGCGTGGCTCTTTATCTCGCAGTTTGCGATATCGCCCAGGCGGCCGTCGCAGTTTCCACGCTTGGGGCAAGCCCTAATAAGTGACCTGTATGGGAAATACACGATCCTTTTTTGTTTAGTCTCTACCAAGAAGAAACTTTGACCTGTAGGGCCTACATCCATGGGCGTGATTGGCATAGGTCTGGAATCTGCCAGTAGAGTACCTTTCGTAGCTAAGGGAGGGGTGAGAACAGATGGTGTAGAGGAGCAGACCAGTATAGTGCATAGCTAGTTGGTAAAAAAAAACTTAATCTCTCTCCTCTTTTCATGAATGATCTCGCACTTGGGAATGGCTGGTTCCTTGAATGTTAACCTTGACCTATTTAAAAGGGTTAAGTGTACAGCCCAGGTTATAACAGTCCTTTAACTGCAATATTTTATCACCTTATTAAATAATTATTCACTATTGCAATATACTATCCACCACCAAATATATAAAAGTCTTAACTTTAGTGATGTAAAACTTGTGTAGGTCTACTTTCTGAAAAGCTGTATGTACAGTAAAATCTTAAATTTTAAAATTACGTCTTTCAAATCNAACTTGTGTAGGTCTACTTTCTGAAAAGCTGTATGTACAGTAAAATCTTAAATTTTAAAATTACGTCTTTCAAATCCCCAGGAAATGAAATGTCATTTATTGCTTGTTTAGTAGAAAATGGTTTTCAGTATCAAGTATAAAGTTTCCAAGTCCACCTATGTACTTTGTACCAAGATTCTACTGTACACAGTTTAAATACCAAGCTTGTTGGAGCCTTGTGGAGTAGTGGAGACTGCTCGCCTCCCACCAAAGTGAACCGGGTTCAATTCTCGGCAAGGTTGCCCCCCCTGATTTTCGCACGCGGGAATTGTGCCGTCCGATGATTTTCTCTAGGATATCCATTTTACCCTGGCGTTGCTACATACTCGCCTCGCTTCACCGTCATTGGCTCTCAAGAACTCGTGTGTTAAGAGCCACCCAAATCTCTTCACTCACGCACTCGAACGTGTTGCTGGTGTGTGCAGTGCGAACCGGGAGCTGGATGCGGTGCGGCGTGCGCACGCGGGGAAGACGGCAAAGCTGCAGGCCATGCTGAAGAAGGCAGAGCTGAAGGTGAGCTCGCTGGAGGAGATGTTGGAGCAGAAGATGAAGGAGAACCAGGAGCTGACGCACATCTGCGACGAGCTCATCACCAAGGTGGGCGCGGGCAACTAGGACCTCCCTCGCTGGCCTGCGCGTGTACTTACTGCTGCCCCACACTCTCTATCGCTCTGAACTTATTTTGTAAAAAATACCTATGTTTTGGTTTTTTAATATTTGTGATATGTCGGTGGTTGTTTTCTGTCCTTACTGTTAACTATTTTTGTTAAGAAAAAAAAAATTTTCACCTCTTTGTGTGAAAAATAGTTCTGCAATAAAATGTCTTATGTATACCATTTTAACTGTTTTGTAAACTTCTGTAGAGTTTATTTTTGTAATTATTAGAATGGCATTTATAGTTAACATCACAGTGCTTAGCTTTTATACAGAAACCATGGAGCTGTTCAGTAAGTGTGGAATCTGTTCTTTAAGTGTGTGCGTTGACTATCTCTTGTTTATGATGGTAG